>CAJPEV010000963.1:0-83901 GCA_905338385.1 Darwinula stevensoni
GAGTCACCTTCTCAGAGCTAAGTCATTAGCTTGATGAGGGTCTTGCTCTCTGCCAGTCCTCATGTTGGGAGGATCTCACCATGGTGGGCGAGAGTCATGTGTCGGTCCACCACATGACAGCGGGGCCCATCATACATTTATCTCCTAACTTCATAATTTAAAAAAGCGGTTTTCCTCTATCCGAAAGGAGTATTAGGATGTACGAGCTATAATATATTTGTGGAATCAATCCTTCCTTTCCTCATCCTGAGGATGTAATGAGGAAGTGAAGGATTGAAATTACAAGTACTGCGTAGAACAATAAGGAGTTGACCTCCTGAAATGTACTACAATTAGTACGTTCAGGGACGGTCAACCTTTGTACTGTTCTAAGTCTCCTGCTTATGCACAGGAGAGACTTGTGCATGGGCAAGGGGTTATATTAGTACAGGTCGTACAAGTACTGTATAGTGAAACGCCTTCACCATTGGAATGCCTCTACTAGAAAAAAATTAGGGAAAATATTAACGCCAATATTGGTCCGATGTTTTTCCGTGTAGTAATGCCAACAATGGTCCAAGATGGGTGCCAATGCAGAGCCAAGATGTATACATCTTGGCGGATCTTGACGATATATATTGACCCAATATTGGGGTGCTACTGGGGGAGGGGGTTATGACCCCCAACCTCCCCCCCCCTTGGGCACGCCACTGCCTCTAGGAATACTCTCTTCTCTATAGTATCAGGGAGTGACTCGTTATTTGATTCAACGCCTGGTATTGGGGGCTGAACATTGATGTACAAATGCAGAATCAAACTTGATATATTTTAAAATCTAAATGTCATGTCGCGCGTCAGCACACTGGCCCAACGTGGAGCCGCGGGATATGCTTACGACCCCACCCCAGTAGCACCAGATATTGGCTCAATGCTGGACCAACGTGTGGCACTTTGGTTACACATTGGCCAATATTGCCAATAACGATTCAGTACAATAGGATATTTTGTTGAAAAATTTTTATGAACAATGATGGTGCCCACTGGTATCCACCATTTCATTGTCCTAAGGGCAGAATGAGGAAATGAGATTTCGCGCTCATTCCGAAGAACAATCAGGGAAGAACCCTCCTCTGAAATTTACTATTAATATTGCATTCAGGGGGAGATGAATCCCTGTACTATCCTGTGGCTCCTGCCATCCATGGCACAAGCGTGTGCATGAGGTTATACAACAGAGTATGAGTGCAACTAGAAGCTCCACTCCGCTCGAATCCCATTCATTGACAGGATCGCAATATATAATATGAGGTCTACCGGAAAGTTCTGTCCGTTTTTTGAAAAATAGAACACAATCACTTTTTCAAGAGTTTATTAGAATTTATTGAACAACATGAGCTTGGCTAAAGCTGGACGCTTTCTCTTGATTTTCTCAGCCAGTGCATCAAGTTGGAGACAGTATTTTTCAGAATTAATTGTCTCATTTCGCAGCAGAAGTTCATAGTGAATAGGTCCTTTCATATCCCACCATATTGACAACATTCTCTTTTTTGTTGACAATCCTTGCTTAGATATTGATGGAGTTGGTTGTCCAGGGTGGCAATAGACTCTTTTTCTGACCACATTTTCATATGTGATCCATTTTTCATCTCCAGTTACCAAACGGTCTAAAAATGGATCAGTTTGGCAGCGGGAGAGCAAAGATAAGAGCAGATGGTCAGACGATCTTGCAGGTTCTTAACAGACAATTCATGTGGTATCCATCTTGCATACTAGTAAACAAATCCAAGCTTTCGGATATGTTCTGAAACAGTTTGTTGGGCTGTATTGAGCTTCTCTGCAAGGTCTGAGGTGGTTGAGAATAGGTCTTCTTCCAAAATGTTGCAAAGAATGTCATCATCAAGTACAGATGGTCTTCCAGAACGTGGTTCATCTTCAAGATTGAAGTCACCATTCTTAAATTTCTCGAACCATCTTCTGCATGTATGGTCAGATACCACAGCTTCTCCAAAAACTTTACATAAGTTTCTACTGACTTCAGCAGCATTCTTCCCTTGTTGATACTCAAAGAATGCAATGACACAAATGAACTTTGTCAACAGACGTGTTTTTGACACTGTTGTTGTTGAACAACCAATGATAAAATGGGCTCACTTGTGTATATGATAGTGCAAGTTCAGTAGAAATAACTAGTATCAAGTAGAGGTTACAAACCCTTTACATTATCCCTGCCTGCCGCTTAAATTAAGAGGTGCCAGAAGCGGACAGAACTTTCCGGTAGACCTTATAGATGTCACTGTCGATCCTTCACCTAGCGTGCACACATCAATAATCCTTCCCTGGCCGAACAGCGGACTCAACAAGGCACGCGTATTACGTTGAGGGACTCCCATTGGGTCGAATCCCCGAATGAGTCGATTCCCGGTTCTGCTGCCACGAAGCACGCCTCACGGAATTGTTGTTGACAACAAGCCACAACATGTCTCTCTAATATTTCGATCCCCCCCCCCATACATCTCGGAGTATGAGAACCTAAAAATGTATAATAAATGAATGAGGGGAGATACTGTGACGTAGTTAGTCTTAGTTTGGAAGCTCTAGTAACACATTATTAAAGCACAAAAAATCAATGACACTCGATTGAAATTGCAGTAATAAATAAACACTCAATCCTTTTCAGATGCATTTCCAATTTTCGGAAAACCATGCCTGAATTTGGCACTGGAAGATCGGAAGTTCAGTGAGGCTAAAGGTGGTGCTGGAACTGTCTGTCCTTGTTATCTGGACACACTCTTAGGCGTTTCTGCATATTCTGGGACACTCCCTGCAGCGCAACATCACGATTTGCGTGGCCAGCATCACAGGAGTCACTCGGTTCTAATAACGCTTGTTCAGTCCTTGATCCTTTGGTCGATCTGGGTCCTCCGGATGACACCACGGCTAAACGCTACCATTTGGAGGTTGCTGGAGTCGGATGACGCCGGGATATACTGGCTGGTTCGGTGAATTCATCCTGCTTATTCTCAGCGCTTTGATGGCCGCACGGCTTCGCTGAATGGCCACTCCCCCGCCGATGATGCATAGTGCTGAAAAAAATGTAATCTTGGTTTAAGCCGTGCAAGAAGTAGCATGGAAAGTACGCGAGTCATGACCCCGGTAGCACCAGATATTGACTCAATGCTGGACCAACACTGGGAACGTTGGCTACATCTTGGCCAATATAGCCGATAAATAGGCTAAATATTCGCGCTCCAATATTGCCATTCCATCATCGATCCAATATCGGACCGATGCGATGACCCTGTGCCCAAGTTGAATTCGGAAGTTTTTGGGACGTGTTGAAGTTCTCCAGCAGGCCACTAGATGGAGGTAAGGGTCTAGCTCTTCGCAAAGTACAGAAATGTGCCCTTCCTTCTTTTAATGGAATCGTCCACGACCTTAGCACCTTACACGTCTGTCAGCTGTAACACGTCTACATCAACATTCCTTATTGCATCGCGAATTCTGTTCATCAACTCCTCAATGTTCACTTTTGTAGGGTATACATGGATTTCTTCCTAGAAATGTGAAAGAAGTATACCGTACAAAAGTGAACAACATTGAGAGTTGAAGAACAGAATTCGCGATGCTATAAGGAATATTGATGTGGACGTGTTACAGCGAACACGGCAAGAGTTATCGCATTGTTAGTTATCGCATTGACGTTCTCCATGCAACACACGGAGCGTACATTTCTGCATTCTAATATCGTAAAAAAAAAACTTTTTGAGATGCATTTTATGATGCAATGGTTCTCTTATGATTAATTTTTTTTTCAAAGTTGTACAGGGACTTTTGGGACATCCTGTATTACAGAGAAATCTGGTGGTTTGTTATCAGCAACACTTCCACGAGGCGTGCTTCGTGGCAGAGGAATCGGGAATCGATTCGTTCGGGGATTCGACCCAAAGGGATTCCTCAACGTAACACGCGTGTCTCGTTGAGTCTGCTGCTCGGCCATGGAGGAATTGTTGATGTGCGCCTGCTGGGTGGAGGATCGACAGTGACATCTATCATCTATATTCCGACCCAGTCAATGAATGGGTTTCGAGCGGAGTGGAGCCTCTAGTTATTTATTACTCTCTACTCTCAGCCTGTACCGTCCTCCGTCCATCCGTGGGACATACTGTTCTCATGTATATGTAGGATGTTATGCTAGTACATGCAGTGCTAGTACTGCTGGTTGATATGAGCCTCTTTGTGCCATCAACGGTTTACCTCAACAGCGTAATAAATTTGAAGCAAATAGTAGTGCCAGTACCGGCTTCAAATCGACCCCGGTAGTAATCCCAATATTGGTCCAAGATAGGTGTCAATACTGGGCATGTATATTACCTGGCAGTCAATATTGATCTAATATTGGGATACTACTGGGGGTTGTCCAGATGTGCAATTAATTAAAATTTATTAGTGATACAATCCCAATATTCCTGAATCCTGAAGAATGAGGAACACTTTCATTCAGATCAGAATTTACACTCTTCATTTAATGTTACGTCCGGCACGGACTTGACACACATGGACGTCAGGAGGTATTCGTTTCTGAGCATCCATTTGAAAATAAGTATGACTACGAAGGAGGCAACACTAATTTTTCACTCACTGGCAGATATGAAGAGTCCAACACTGCGGCCGGAATGCATGGAGCACAAACACGTTTCTGGGTCAGAACTACGGCAGAGACTGTTGCAAGTTCGTTTGGCGGAGACGATGGCAGCGGTCTCAAACCCGATCAACCCCAACCCGAGAATGACGAGAACCCAGCCTGCGATCATGATCATCATCGCCGTCTGACACGCAATATTCTTCGCTTCAACACCTCATCTCGATTGAGAGCATCGGACTGAAAGAACTGAGATTTCCAGAACTGACCGTGACAGTGACGATGCTGGTCCCACAGCAGTAGTTGATTCGAACTTCCTCGTCGTCGGCCACTATCACGTTCGGGCTCGCCATCCTCGTTTGCACGGCAGAGTTGAGTTGATGTTTCAGGTGGAGGACAGGGCGGATAAATGTAATTTCGTAGCACGTAAGCTTGAGATAAGGCGAACTCTTGTGACGTTTGTGTCCCACGCATGTGAATGACAGGGTGTCTCAAAAAGAAAAGTTAACACTGATTTTTCTTATACCATATGAATTCGAATTTAAAAAATTTGTGGCAGTTAAAATAAGAAGAGATTGCGTTTTCGATAGCTGAAGATTGCACTAAGATCAATGAGCTCAAAAGGCGACGTAAGAAGAGACTAACGTTACATTAGCAAAAATTCAGACAATTTCATGAACCACTGCAATAAACTCATGCAAGAGAACCCAGCAATGCAAGCGCTCCAAGAAGGTAGCGATATAAAAGATAACCGCCAAGAGACTCTTTGCTCGCTTGCTCTCGGGTATTGGCCGGCAAAATTGCAGCAGAATTCATCGAATGAAAGAGTGACCCATCTCAATCTCAGCATCCAAAACTTTTATTCACATTGAACACGCCTTGCGATGGTGTGTACATATCTTTTAGTCTAATACTCACTGCACTTAATCTCGCTTCAGAAATGGTAGAATTTCATGTGATTTTCCGAATAAGATAGCTTAATCTCTTCATTTTCTGACTGAGACAAGATTTGTCGATTCAAGTTCAATGTAATTACAGAAAAACCCTTCATTTGCGACACCCTGTAGTAAGCATGGCTCTCAGAAGGAAAAGGTTCATGTGGCTCTTAAGTGAGGAACATACAGTAGCTCCAAAAGAGGAGTTTGAGACGCATTTGCGAATGAGTGTGATGTCCTTTGACGCCAAACAGTAGATTTCATGTCCTGTCTTTCCATTTCATTCCATGCTACCCCAAGAAACTCGCACTATCGAAGCGTTATCAAAAGTGCCCAGATAGAGAATAAATAAAGCCCAAATGCACAATCTTCATTTTGGAGGCATTTCAGCTCAAGTGGTCTTATTCAAGGAGCTTTCGTTGCGCTTCAGACTCCGATTTGCTTGAAAAAAAAATTGTGAATGTTGGAATTCAAGACTTATGAAAAAAAAATTGGCTTTCTGGCCCTAACGGTTTTCGAAATATACGGCCCCAAACTTAGTCCCTTGGAGGAAAAATTACCGTTGGAGTTAAAGCGGTATCTTTGGTCCTAGTCGAGCTAGAAAAGCGTTTTCGAACTCCAATTAGAGCTGAGACAATGTAAAATCGTATGATTAAATGCATTTTCTACTACGTTAATGACAATTTGAGTTACACAGTTTCCAAATTGTAAATATTGGCAAATTTTGCACGCAAATTTCGAGCATTAGGATGCATGGTAACACGACGAGCTATTGGCATTAAACATTGCTGATTAAAGCATTCGCATGTTAAGAACTAAATTTCAACTTCCTTTGTTTTAAACCACTAAATTAAAATTAAATTTGAAAAGTCCAATATTGCCCATTTTCAACAACTTTGGCGGTGTTCGTACGTCCTGTTTCAAACGAGATCCAAACTTGAAACTAATGTCAAATGAAAGCTCTTTTAGAACTCTTTCCATTGATATATTACTCGTATTTCTACTTTTACTTTTCGCGTTTGTGCGTGCGTGTTTTTTTTTAACTTTTGAACTCGCCTAATTCCCAATTGAATGATATGACAAAAATTACAGCGATGGGAATGCCGGTTAAAGAACCAGGCCTGGGCAGATTTCACATTTGACTTATAAATATCGCTATTTCTATTATATGCTTGCATCAAGCAATAAAATATCAATCTTCTACATTTTTATGGATTTCCTAGCGCTAAAATTTAGTCGGTATCCTTAACGCATGCATGGACGTACGGAGTCTCAGGTTTTGAAAATGCAGCGGATTCCGCTTTATTGGACCATCGGTTAATGGGAGCCGCCGGTTTATTGGGACATTTTGTCAGGAACGGAGCCATTTCTATACAAGTGCATTTACATTTCGCCGTTTATTCAGAACGAAAATCCACTTTATCAGGGCAAGGTCAAGATGAACTTATGCCGTCGGTCCCAGATGGTTTTTTCCTCCCACTCTCTCGCTCCTCTTGGCCGCGTCTTTTGTGGTTAAGAGCTGGCCGACTGTTAAGGCAGAGACCATCGCAAAGGGCTTTCGTGGATCTGACTTTTATTTCGGGCCAGAGGTGCCAGCGTCAACCGATGAAGGGGGTCTGACCATTATTGATGTCACTAACGGAGGAACCTACGTCAACATCGACGAAAATGCACCGTGCTTCGCCGAACACGATGACTCTGAGGACGATATAGTCTCGGACATCGTTGCCAAGAGGCCTTAAGGGAACGTCGCCAACGAGGAGCCTGAGACTTTACCTAAGGTGACTCGCGTAAGAGGCCACATAAGAGTGCTCGGTTGACATCCTTCAGCGCTACTTTATTGAGCAGGGTTTGGATGATACAGCGGAGACGGTGCTCTTGGAATTGGTGCTTCAGAGAAGCTTTTTCGGGTGTGAAACAAGCAACTATGGGCAAAATTCTTAATTCGTAATTTTTATTTATGCACAAGTAAAGGACATTCGGGTCTGGCTTTTTTAAAATTATTATACTATAGGGTTGGTTCACTTTATTGGGGCAGCCGCTTAATAGGGCAAATTGACCTGAAACCAAAGAGTCCCAAGAAAGCGGAATTCACTGTATAGGTCTGTTCTGAGAAAAATTTTTATATAGGCCCCTTGCTTGTGTTCTCTCTGGCGATTCATGGTTGAATAAGAATAGGACTTTAAAACTCAGTAAAGAACACTCGAAACGGGTATATATCAGGTATTCCCATAAGTAAAGTCTTTTTTTTTCTGTTTTTCAAAACTAAAATACACCTGTATCGCATCAAGTTTCACTCAAGTATATACCTGTATTCCCCTTCGTTCTCTATTTTTCTCTGCCACCTTTCTACAAGCATTTCAATTCCATGTTTATAAAATTCCTTTGGCTTTGAAGCAAAAACGCGGACCAGGTCACTTTTGATAGCCTCCAAACTTTCAAATTCTTTTTCGTTGAGATAGTTTTGTAGACTTCTGAATAGGTGGTAATCGGAGGGTGCAATGTCTGGTGAATACGGCGGATGTGGAATTTTTTTCCAATCCAGCTCTTCGATTTTGGCACACGTGATCCGAGCGGTATGAGGACGCGCGTTGTCCTGATGAAACAAAACACCCTTGCGATTGGCCAATGAAGGACGTTTTTCCTGCAATGCAGCGCTCAAACTTTGGAGCTGCCGGCAGTATACCTCCGCTGTTATGGTTTCATCGGGCTGCAACAGTTCAAAATAAACAACGCCAAGAATATCCCACCAAACGCACAGCAAAACCTTCCTGGGGTGAAGACCTCTTCTTGCCTGTGGTACAGCAGGTTCCCCGGCACTAGCCCACTGTCGACGACGCTTAACATTGTGATAAAGCACCCATTTTTCATCCCCAGTAATGAGTCGATTCAAAAACGGCGCTTGAAGTGCACGAGAGTGTAGGGAAGAGCAAATGTTTACTCGATCCCTAAGATCGTCTGGTGACAACACATGTGGAACCCACTTTCCAAGTTTTGACACTTTTCCTAGCCGTCGCAAGTGGCGGTGAACGGTGGAATGGGTGGAATTGAGCTTCTGAGCAAGTTCTTCAACAGTTACAGCAGGATCTTCATCGAGTGTAGCCACCAGCAGTTCATCATCAAACTCAATAGGTCGGCCTGAACGTGCTTCATCAGTTAAGCTGTAGTCACCAGACCTGAATTTCTGGAACCACCTTTGGCATTTCCTCGTATTCAGAGCTTCCTCACCATAAACATCTCGAATGTTTTTCGTGGCTGCAGTCGCGTTATTCCCTTTCTTAAATTCATAAAGCATTATATGCCTAATGTGTTCTTCTGACACCTCCATCTTGTCTTTAGTGTCCAAGAAAAACGGAGCACTGTTACCTCGTGAAAACCTGCACGTATATTGACGACTAACCCCTGCACAAGTTAGCATAGAAATATTCCATAGGATATTCGCAGATACATGTATAAAGAAGACACAAGTAAGGCTATGCCAGAAAAACATTACTTATGGGATGACCTGATATTTGAGTGAATTCGAACATTTAGTCCAAAACAATGAAAAAAAACTTTCCCCATTCAATGCTTTATGTAAAATCTGATAGGAACTGTCTCTGAAGATATGGTAAAATTTAAACCACTGCTTCTCACACTTGAGGGTGTGAGAAGCAGTCCCGTCTAAACTTGTTCCGTCCTTGATCCGTCGTTCGGTTTATGTTCGCCGGATGACACCCTGGCTACACGTTGCCAGGGTATTCATACACAACTTGCTGGATCTGGAATATGCTAGGAAATGCTGATGGAGGTGCGTTCCTCTTGCTTTTCTTCAGCGCTTTGATGGCCGCGTCGCCTCGCTGAGCGGTCAACACCCCGCCGATGATGAATAGAACTAAGAAAAAAAGTTAACACGGTTCAAGCAATGCGACAAAGCATCGAATGGATGCTAATGATGTAATTCAATCATGAAAATGTCGCGTGGAGGGCCTCAATGTTAAGGTTAAGGTTAATATTAACATTATTAATAATAATGTAAACTTTAAGCCAAACTGCGAGAAAGAACAATTCGGTTCGAGCGGTATGGATTAAGGCGATGGATCCGGCCTCGCCCCACAGATTGGACAAGCCGTCCTAGGGGACGACTGATGACAAAATGATATATGGTGTTCAAATGACAAAAAAGCAAGTTAAAATAAGAATTAAACAAGAAATATCACAGGTTTCGCGACTACAGACGGTAGAGATGGTCAACTCCAAGCAAGGAGGAGCAAAACATTCTCGCGGAGGAAGAGATACATTGGTCTTGAGGGTGGGAATTTCAGAGAGACTGTTTCCAGAACTCTAATGAGACGAGACAGGACACCCCACTGATTATCTCGAAGTTGCCCCAGCGACACTCCCAATCGTCGACAAGGAAACACCAAGGGGCCAGACTTGATAAGCAGGACTCGAGGGACAAAGCACAACAGACTGCCTGCACACGTAGGATTCACGAACGGAAGACGAGACGGCATAGCCGAATTCACTCGCGCCGCACACTCACTGAACACCAATAGAGGCCTTCATGGAAACTTCCCTGACACGTGTATTGCCATGGCAGGACCGCGGGAAACAAAACATCTCTGCGGGAGCTCTATGCCTCAACACTTTATATATTCGAATTTATTTACGTGATGAAAGCATATATAATTTATGAGTGATGTTAATCGAACGTTCATGACATCTGAGAAACCTTATCATTTGGATCAGAAATTATGTGTCTCTTTTCATGTCTGGTTCACCTTAGACATCGAAAGGATATCCAAGTTGGATATTCTATCGATGTCCTTTTGAAAAGGAAGGTAAAATAAAAATGGAGGAAGGACACATGAAAGAAACAACATTGCTTCACTCACGGGAAAAAATCATCAGTCCGACTATTAGGCCGTAATTCCTGTCGCAACTACATTTTTTATCCAATGATACTGCCTTTTGGCAACGACTGTCACAACTTCCACTTCCACTGGGCGTGAGAAGGGCAACGATCGTGAGCACGAAGAAGATGAGTCCGAATATTTCGATCAGGAAGCCTGCAATCATGATCCTCTTCGCTGTCTGACACGCAATATTGACCGCCTCAACATCTCATTTCAATCGATAGAAACGGACTGAAAGGACTGAGATTTCAAGACCTGACCTGGACAGTGACGGTGCTGGTCCCACAGCAGTAGTTGAGTTGAACTGCCTCATGGTCGGCCAGCAACACTCTCTGGCTCGGCATCTTCGTTTCTGCACGACACCGATCAATGTGTTTCACGGAGACGAGTGGACGGAGAAGCAGATCATCGAGGCACCAAAGCTTGAGATAAGGCGAAATCTTGCGTCATTCGTGTCTCCCCCATGTGAATTAGTAAGCACGGCTCTCAGAAGGAAAAGGTTCACGCGGCTCTTAAGTGAGGAACATACAGTATCTCCAAAAGAATAGCTCGAGACGCATTTGCGGATGAGTGTGATGTCCTTTGACGCCAAACAGTAGATTCCATGCCCTTGGACGATGTCACGAAGAGCGTTCCGTTTCGTTCCATCCGAAGCCATTCAGAAACATTCCGAAACGTTATCATAAAGGAGGGATAGAAGTATGCAGGAATCGTCTGAAGTGTTTTGAACGATTCAGGATTTCACAATGTCGTCCGAATGGTAGGGATTCAGGAACGGATCGCTTCCTCAACTCAAAGATGTTCTTGGCAGAATTCTTCATCACCGGTCTCGGCTTGACTGTGACGGTGTCGACGAGGGAGTATGGAAAGCGTGGCAGGAACTCTCCTTCCAAAATTTTTCAATTTTTGCGTAGATTTGATTTGGAATGAACCGTTCCGTATGTCCAAGAAAAATTACAGTTTTAAGGTTCCATTACGAGATATGTCGAATCCAGGCCGTCTAAGGAGCAGTTAATTCATCCTTTCGTTTATTTTCATGACAGCCAATTCCACTCGACGAGTCGAAGAAGAAGGGAACGTCTTCCACCGATCCCGATCCTTGGCCCCGGACTCGACCCAATCTTGTTGAATCTCGAGTCCCCGCCGACAAATCTTCGTGACGCCATCATTTCACCCCGAACGACGTCTACCGACTGGTCCGTTCGCCTTCGATCGGGAGACTCGCTTCAGGAGTCTCTCTGTGACCACGCGACAGACGTGGCCATCCGGCACGAAGACGTTGTGGCAACGTCGTGAGGAGGTCGAAATCCCAAGGCTCGGTTCAGGTTGGTTCATCAACCAAGAATCACGAGCATGGAAATGTCAATTATTCGTAATTCGCTATATTTTCAGCTCACTGATTTTCATCTCAGGGATTAGTGAATTCCAGTGGAGGTTATTAGATGCGAAAATCGCCTTTCACGTTTCCCTTCATCGTAGCTTTAATAATGTTTCAACATTGAATTGTTCCCATAATCGCACGGAAAAATAATTCAGCATTGTACTTGTGTAGAATCATGAAAACTGTATGCAGAAATAATCGGTTTCCAGAACCGACACACAATTGCACCTTTACATCCCGGATTTTGCTATTCAATCATTTTTCGGTACCCTTGGGATATTTACATCTAGGTACCTTGAATCTCTATTCTCTCTGGTGATGCATAGCTGAATAAAAATCGCACTTTTGAGTTCAGTAAAGGACACTCTCTCGAAACGCATATATTTTCTAGCTAATTCGGACTTTAACACGCTGACTGCCCATGTCAAGTTAACTATTAATCGATGGCCAGACCAGGAAACCCATGTCCATTTAACTGGACGAACGATCCATTCATTTTCCCTTAGTACTGTAATCTTGTGGTTCGGAAGGTTGATACGATATGAGGCGTGGGCCTCTGGCAAGCCCCAGCCAGGAGATTCTCAGAGTTGGGATAGAGCATATTGGGATGGGCAGTCAATGTGTTCAGTCGGAAAATATGCAAAAACATTCCCCTTTCAATGCATTACGTAATATCTATCATGAACTGTCTCTGAAGATATGCTGAAAACTGAAACACTGCTTCCCACACTTCAGCGTGAGTCCCGACTACACTCCTTCCGTCCTCGATCCGTCGGTCTGTCTGGGTCCTCCAGATGACACCGCGGCTAAGCGTTGCCAGGATATCCATATGCAGTTTGCTGTAATTGGATGACGCCGGGATACACTAGCGGGTTCGGTGCGTTCATCCTGCTTGTCCTCAGCGCCTTCAAAGCTGCGTGGCTTCGCAGAGCGGCCACTACACCGCCGATGATGCATAGAACTGAAAGAGAGTAAGCTCGGTTCAAGCAATCCACACGGCATCGAATGGATGCTCGTGATGTCGTCCGGTCGTGCAAACATATTTGCGGGATGTAAATTCCAGGTTCATCATGCATGAGGAACCCATCGCTTCGGATCTAAATTTAAATGTTTCATTTAATGCCATATCCACATTGGACATCTTATCTATGTCTTTTTACGCAAGGAAGGCAACGTAAAACCAAATTGCGAAGGCCTCATGAAGGAAACAACATGATTGTTTCACTCACGGGCTGATAGGATCAATCCGACGATTCGGCCGTGATTCCATTGGCAATCACACGTTATACCCATCGAAGCAGCAAATTGGCAAGTGTTATCGCAGTGTCGCTTGGCCGAGACGAAGACGACGATCCAGATAGCGGCGAAGGCGATTCCGAGTAGTAGTAAAACCCAGCCTGTGATCATGACTATCTTCGCCGTCTGACACATAATATTGACCAGCTCAACATCTCATCTCGACCGAGAGAGTCGGACTGAAAGATGGAGATTTCAAGAACTGACCCTGACAGTGACGGTGCTGGTCCCACAGCAGTAGTTGATTTGAACCACCTCGTGCTTGGCCACGATCACGTTTGGACTCGCCATCATCGTCTGCACGACAGAGGTCGATGCGTTTCATTTGACGAATGGAAGAGGAAATATATAATCCAGGCACCAAACCTTGAGATAAGGTGAACTCTTGTGACGTTCGCGTCCCCCACATATGAATTAGTAAGCATGGTCTTCAGCAGGCAAAGGTTCACGTGACTATTGAGAGAGAAACTCGAAAAGAGCCTCTTCGTATGAACTCGCGTATGAGTGTGATGTCCTTTGACGTCAAACGGTAGATTCCGTGTCCTTGGACGACGTCACGAAGAGCGTTTCGTTCCGTTTTATCCGAAGTCATTCAGAAACATCCCGAAAGAAGATTGGAAAGGCGAGATAGACGTATGCAGGAATCGTCCGAAGTGTTTTGAATGGATCAGGACTTCACGATGCCGTTCGACCGGCAGGGATTCAGGCACGAATCACTTTCCCAACCCGAAGATGTTCTCGCACGAATTCTCGATCGTCAGTCTCGGCTCGTCTGGGACGGTGTCGACGAGGAGTGTGGGAAAGGTGTAAAGTGTGACAGGAACTCCGCGCACCCAACATTTTCAAATTTTGCGAAGATTTCATGCGGAACGAACCGTTCTCTTAGTCAAAGAAAACTTGTGTTTTTATTTGGTTTCCATTACAAGAGATTTCGAATCCAGGCCGTCTTAGGAGCAGTTAATTCATCCTTTCGTTAATTTTCAAGACCGCCAATTCCACTCGACGGGTCGAAGAATCCCCGGGAACGTCTTCCGCCGACGCCGATCCCTGGCCCCGGACTCGACCCGATCTCGTTGGATCTCGAGTCCACGCCGACAAATCGCGACGCCATCATTTCACCCCGAACGACGTCTACCGACTGGTCCGATCGCCTTCGATCGAGAGACTCGCTTCGGGAGTCTCTCGGCGACCACGCGACAGACGTGGCCATCCGGCACGGAGACTTTGTGGCAACATCGTGAGGTGGTCGAAATGCCGAGACTCTGTTCAAGTTGGTTCACCAACCAAGAATCACGAGCATGGAAATGTCAATTATTCGTTATTTTTCGCTATATTTTCAGCTCATCGGAAGTCACTCGGGGATTTGCGGATTCGAGTGGAGGCTATTAGATTTATTCGTAACTTTAATAATGTTTTAACATTGAGTTGCTCACATAGTGGCAGGAAGCAATTATTCTGCATTTTTGCACATGTTGAATCATGATAATTGTATGCAAAAATTATTGGTTTCTCGAACCGACACGCGATGGCGTCTTCACATCCTCGATTTTTGCGATTGAATCCATAATGTCACTCGAATGGATTTTATTTATTTATTTCATGCAGTGTCTGATTTTCTCCATCATATTAATACATCTTAGGGGAAGACAAAGTAATTCCTCTTACATCTAAAGAGTTAACTCAACGCAGGCAAATCAACCAAGAAAACCTTCCAACAATTTAAGAAAATGTTTCAACTTGGGACATCATTTCTTGAGGCTCACGTTTGGGGGAAAAAAAAAAAATTATTTTAATCATATCTAGATGTGAAGCACTATACTCGAGAAATGCGAGAGATGAGCGAGAAATGAAAAAGTAAATAACTCTCCTTGAGACCTTTTTACGTCAGTGGAACGGCCACGTGATTGGATGACGTCACTCCCTTAGAAGCATCGAATTGACGTCTTGGGATGTCCAAGAGCGTCAGCTGAGCCGATTAGAAAAAAAAAGACACTTCGGGTGAGATTCCGGATAGAAAGACCGAGTTTTCTATTTGGAAATCGTTTGCATGTGTCCAAAGTCCTAAAATTCTTTCCCATTTTCTCCAACTGTTTTTTTGCAATGCGAACAAACTTTACCAAGAAATTCGAATTAAATTTTTGCTCGAGAAAATGCATCAGGGATCGATACCGATCGTGCTCACCGATCTCGGGCATCGACTTCGTTTGTCCATGAGAATGTCACTTTTTCGCGAAATATCAGGGTGGGACGACATGTTTCAGAGAATTTTTTTTTCTGGTAAGGGATGAAATTAAATGCGGTCTTATTGTCAACAGACTGATTCACAAGCTGCGAGGCAACTGACGCACACGAGAAGAAAGCGAGTTGTAGACAAAAACAGACATAAGAAAATTAGCTTAAACTGAAGAAAACTGCTTATGTGGAAGAAGCCATTTCTTCTCAAGTTTTTTGCACCCAGGGATGCAAAAGTCCCTGCTGCCGATTGCTAGACGATTCTCGAGAGAAAAAGATGACTTGAATCGAGATTTTTAACGGATACTCAGTAGCATGCTGCCGTTCCGAAAGCGTCAGAGAATTTCAGTCAGTAGTTTTTATCATTTTATTTTTAGTTCATCCGGTACTTCCCCATGGAGCCTCGTCTGACTCATCCACCAGTGGCGTAGCGTGGTTTGCATGGGCCCTGGTGCAAGGAATGAGACGGGGCCCGCTGTCCAATTTCTTACTATTGAATTTTGTGGGAGTCATATATATTTTGGATAGATTTTTCCAGGCAGCATATTAATCGTCGTCGGTAGCTGAAGTCGTGGAAGGCAGTGGTGGATACATAAATTTTCCATAGGGTTTCCTAGTTTTTAGTTCCCAGCCCCCCCCCCCCCCCCCCTCCTCATCTACCACCACCCTCTGTCCNTTTCCATAGGGTTTCCTTTTTTTTTTTTCCCCCCCCCCCCCCCCCCCCCCCCTCCTCATCTACCACCACCCTCTGTCCTATCGCTTTATTCCTTTTTCGTCTGGAGTAAAAACCCCAAAAATAAATATTTCACAGGAGCTAATAAACATTAATTTATGTACTTTTTACATTTAGAAAATAGACTGCGAACTTGGTCAGAAGAGGGGAAGTTGCCCCTCCCCCCCCCCCTTCTACTTAGCGCAAATACTTAATATGTTCAATTTCCTTCAAGGACCCCATGGGAAAATGAGGCCTGGGGCAACAGCCTCCTTTATCCCTCCCCCCTTAATCCGGCCCTGGGTGAATGATGTTGGGAGTGGCCACTACCTCATTTAACCACACGAGACGGCGTCCCAGTTGCGAGATGCCTCTTTGCAGTGTCGCGTTGAATTCCTTTGCTTCCTTTTGACCGGGTATTTCGGCTGCTGGCTCTCACCTCGTCCCAACACCAAGGGGCTCCCAGCTTTCATCTCCCCCCCCCCCCCTGCCTTCCCCCCTCTTCGTAACTCGAGTGGGGTGGTTTAAGGGGCTCCCAGCTTTCACCTCCCCCCCCCCCCCCTGCCTTCCCCCCTCTTCGTAACTCGGAGTTTGGGCCCCTCTGGCCCGTGGGCCCCGGTGCAGTCACACCGCCTGCACATTCGGTAGATACGCCACTGTCATCCACAGAAGATAAGAGGAGGAAGAGAGACCGCCCAGACCAGGCAATCGGACTCGTAGCGGGAGTGCCATGGGAAGAACGTGGATTCGAGGAAAACCCCTGAGTTCTCAGTGATGGTGGTCATTGGACTCGATTGGGGTGAGGTGCTTGCTTCAGTACTTTCAACCAAGCAAGGGGTACAGATTACGATGAAGCAGTGTTATCAATGTGTCCTTGATGTCGATAATTTAGTAATGGAACGTTATGAAGTCGAAAATACAAATCCTGACATTGTGTGATTCGTGAACACATTTTTGACGTTGAACTGTGTACCATTCCAATATTATTGCATTATCTGAAAAACTTTTCAATAGCCATAGGTGAGAGGGGGGAGACGAACGCTTAAAACGTTTGTTTCATCTTCAGGTACACCTTCTGTCCACCAAATTATTACTTTGATTTGATTATGCTTTTTTTTTCAAAGGAAAGTTTACCTCTATCGCATAGATCATCGGACGGATGAACGGAAAAAGTACAAAATTTCCTGCTGTCAGTGCCTGGAGAGGCTGAGCAACAAGAGCCAATGCCTGCAATTGAAGGAAGGAAGGGGAAACAGGAATTTACGAACTTAAAGTCGCCTGCTGACGTCCTATCTGGACTGCCAGAGGCCACTTAAGGGGAGAACCCCCCCCCCCCCCACAGAAAAATTCGAATTTTTTGTGAAATTTTCATTTTTTCAGATTTTCGTCGTTCAGCAGGAAAAAAAAAGTACCAATCCATTCCGTCGAAGCTATGGAGAATTTTGACTCCCATTGCCCCCCAAAATAATGATTTTGTAGGCAGCCTCCGAATAGTTGGTGATAATTAGGGAAGGGAAACATCAAATCTGGTTTTCTCCTAGTGCTTTTTTTTCTTATATTGGGACACTGTATCTCTGGAATGCTTAGAGATATTTTCTTCTAATTGTGTACAGTCATTCAAGACACGTTTGTGCATGTTTTTATTTGGTAGTTTTCCAATGTCACTAAAAATGGCATAGATATTACATTTATGGCATGGAGCGTGTTGTCATTTTGGTGCACCTGAAATGAAAAATTGGGGGGAAAAATCGAAAGCACGTGAAATTTAAAAAATCTAATCCCATTGAAATGCTAAATAATTATCTAACTGACTATTTCACTTAGTTTTGTTCATCTACCTCTGATAGGTTGGAGTATAGCGTGCCCCAAAAATGTTTTAAAAAAATGGAAGATATCACAACGGCAACTGGTGGCCATGGCAATCAGTGTGCTACAGAGGAAATATGGCCATGTCAGAAAAGCTCTAGCCTTCCTGTGTATGCATACCAAATTTCATGCAGATGTCTTACATAAAAGCCGATTTTTTTCGAGGGGGGGGGGTCCCTCTTAAAGGGACAAAGTAATTTTATTAGCGTCAGATTATTTCCTTCCTGGGTTGAAGCCTTTCTTCTGTCAATTGAAAAAGCTGACTAGATTACTTAGAAACTTGATTTTTCAAACCTTTCAACATATAACACCTGTGAAAAAAAATTGACTATCACAGAAAATTGCACTTCGTCTTATGTGCGTCTGTAGCGCTCTAGCATCCAAACCACTGAAATTTTAAACACAGATTCCTTAACATCCAAATATTGTATGGCCAATATTAAGTAAAAACTCAAATATGTTTAGGATAGAACTTCAAAACTCTTGCGAAGACAATCCGATATCCGCAGTCCTGGATGGGCAATGACCCATGACAGGGGTCTTTCCGCTTAGGTCTCTATTTGTACCCCTTCTCCGTCTTCCGTCCGTCAGTCTCTTGTACTCCATCCTTCAAGCGACACAGTTGAGCCCTGTCCTCGTCTGGCTCTGTCTCTGCACAGACTGATTGTTAGTTGGAGAAGATTGTTATCCTGAACTTCACAGTTGTAAACTGACAAACTCTTGCACCAAGCATTGATGTGTTAGGCCAGACTCTCCCTGGGAGGATTTGCATTGTGGTGGTGTGCTTCCCTGATCATTTTTGAGCTCACCGGAGATAAGCGTCGTATTCGAGTATCTTCCAACTCAAGGTTGTCATCTTCTCTTCTCTGTCATGCAAGTCTTCAATGCGCCCTGGGATATTATTTTCTTGTTGTGGAACACCGTCTTTCAATTGTCATCAGTCGTCATACTGACGGCTTGCCCTGCATGTAAAGCGAGGCCGGACCCATTGCCTTAGATCTAGTGCTCGTACTGAATTATTTTCTCTTTCCAACTTCTTTTGGTGCTAAGTTAACATTAATTTTGAGGCACTCTACACGATCCAAAGATCTGCCCGTTTTCTCTACTCGTTTTCTCTACCGCATGAGCTTCATGAATATAAGAAAAAGACTCTCCTTCCTGTGGAGATGATTTTTCGCCAAAAACTTCAAAATGAACCGTATTTCCATCTTTAACACATCTTTCAGGCCTATTAAGTTCTCGGTACCATGGTTTAGGCAAGAGTATCGTAAATGGTAGCGAAATCTTGTGCTTCGGTTTCAAATAGCTATTAGTGAGGCTCAATCACTAAAAGTCCTCAGATTCGTAATGCATAACCAAGAGCACAAAAGGAGTGCAGGCCCGGAAAGGCACGGAGCAGAAGCGTCTAGCGAAATCCCCAAATTCGAAGAGAATGCGAATGGAACAGGATGCCGCTCGCATTCGTTGGTACGAAGGTGGACAAGGAGGACAAGGTATGTCGAGAATTGGGTTGCCGCTTTCTCTACCCTGGGCAGTAACAATACGGAAGTCACAAGGGCTAACTTTGGAGAAGACAGAGGTGAATATTGGCGAACAAGGAGCGTAATGTCTGTCTGTCGTTTGTTGCCCTCTCGAGAGTAACAACTACGAATTCGCTAATCGTGACAACAATCAAATATGAGCAATTAATCTCTGCAGGAATTGGAATGAATGAGAAAGACTTCAGACGCCAGGATTGACAGGATCTCAATAGTTTAACCGAAAAAACGGCAAGAATCGGTTTTTGTTGTCTACTGATAAGATATATAGAGAAAGAAACGGGTCTTTGTGCATCAATGTAAGAGGGGATCTCTGTCCTTGAATATGATATCGAATTCCATATGATACAGAATCAGGTTGGGCTAAATGAATAGGAAATATTTGACCTATAGAGACCTTCCCAAGCCTCTTGCCAAATTATCCCGTGTTCCTATCCGCTGGATGAATAAATGTATTGTGGAAAGTGAATGTCAGGTTGAAGTCAATCTCAAAAGACAACATTGGCTTCCATTATTTCTATGAACCATTGCTAAAATTACAATTCGGCATCTCTTTGGCATTTCTACGAACTACTCCACGCGATTCGGAGCAATGCATTTCTATTTCGGAGAACCGATCACAAAGAGAACCAATTCAGCCCCGGATATGCTCTCAATGTTTTCTGTTTCCCTTCTCGTCGTTCCTTTATTTTATGAAACTCGCAGTTGAAACTTAGAGAACATCCTGCAGTACTTCCCAGTCATACCTATTGCAAATATGAAGTTCACACAACGTCCCATAAAAGAAATTTCCGCCATTGCTTCATCCAACATTTTAGTCGGCAATCCGGATAAGGGTGCAAGTCCTTCGGAGTCACGGAACATGTATTCCCACGCACGTTCGCCGGCGTGAGAGGAGTTGAGCCTATGAGGAGACTGACACAGAGCAGAAATGCGTGTTGCCGTATATCCGCGTCACTTCCAGTTCTCCAGAATTGTAACAAAGAATTCATCTGCTACAGGAGAAGGCAAAAGTAAAGGCAAATTGGAAATTCCGCTTTCTCCTCACTTCTGGAAATGCATTGGAGGCGAAGATCATCCATACATAGTAGGTGACATGCATTAAATTCGTTTAATTAGGTTGTTTTGGGTTTCGAGTGCGGTGTTTGTTGCATAAAGCTCATGAGAAAATGGATAAACTTAATGCTAACTTATTTGGTGCATTTGTGTCCAAGCTCATGTAGTAGCTCGTATCATTTCAGTCGGTGGACTTTAGGTTCTCCGTTATCGATATAATTTTCGACCATCAATACCTTTCAAGGATGTCTTCAGTTGCATACCCATGCGCTTATCCTCAGGTGAGTTCGGGGCAAGTCTGTTTCCTTTCCGATAAGGAATTCCTGCAATCTACGGTGGAGTCCATTTTCATATTTTCCGTGTAATACCAGTACGTTTCAAGGCCCTCCAGAGTGGCAGGCACGTGAAGCGAAAAATCCATGCGCGCGCAACGTATCTGAGACAGGGGGGTATCTGAGCCGTCTCCTTCACTTGCCTTCCTGCAATGAAAGCTGGTGGATGATTCTCTAAAAGTTTTCGCTCTTTCATTCAGGGTGTCTCAGAATTGACTGAACACGGGGGGTTTCGTATCCGGGCCGCTCTGACCTAGACCTCTGCTACCTTAGCTTAACGCGCCGAGCCTACAAGAATATGTCTTTCTAGACCATAGGTTAAACGAAAGGATACGGAATGCGTCAATGCTCAGTCAATCCTGAGAAACACTCTACAGTGAATCGCGCATTGAGAAAAAATGAGCAAAAGCGGCGGCCAATCTTGTATTGTTCGGAGATGTAGCCATACATGGGGTAATTCGAGGAATAGGGTCCCTTCCATAACATTCCACAGAGTTCGAAAGATCTTGACTCTAGGAGAAAATGGCTTGATTCTTGCGGTCGCACAGATTTGATGGCTCGATCAAGGATTTTCATTTGTTCTGACCACTTCGACTGTCATGATTTTCTACCATCTCAAACTACTAAGGTTCTTCGAAATCTTAAAAAGGCGTACTTTCATCTAGAAATCTCACGTATGAAACCATGGACATGGGAGAGATCAATGTAGACATTCGGAGTCAAAATCCTGCTGAACCACAAGAACAGCGAGAGTGTAGTAATGACCTGCAGCAGGCTGTCATACCATGTCAAACCTGTCCAAAGCTCAGGAAAAAATTGCGAGCAAAAATCAGCTAAATTACAAAACTGAGATCGATGTATCGTATCGTCCAATCCGAGAAATCCAAGTTGAAAAAGGAAATGAAGACTCTCAGGAAAAGGTTGGTGGATGACGCATCAAAGTCACGAACCAAATATCTTTCTAATGAGATCATCTCTAGTCATTTCTTCCCTGCTCAAATTCATCTTCTGAAGGGAGGGAAAAGGCCCAAAGAATGGGAATCAACGGTGCTGAGACAGGCTGTATGCCTCAGAGCCTTGTCCCCAAAAGCATACACATACGTAAAAGAACATCTGCGTTACCCACTCCCAGCTTTGTCCACTCTGGCAGCCTAGTTAAGCAAAATCATAAAGTGTTTTCCAGAAATCCAAGTAGAAGTCCTGGAGTTGATGGAACAACGAGGGCGCAGCATGGACGAACTCCACAGAATGTGCGTCTTAAGTTTAGACGAGATGAAAATCGACTACAGATGGTGCTATGACTCCTCTTGCGACAGCTTGTATGCTCCATGCAATCAGATGATGGTTGCCATGGCAAGAGGGCTATTTTGCTCTTGGAAACAGCCAATTTTTTATGACTTTGACTCCAAGATGGACAACAACTTGTGGGTTTCAGTTGTGAAGGCATTGCATGTTGCAGGTTTCATTGTTGTGACAACTGTATGTGACATGGGTGCGCAGAACATGACCCTATGGAGACAGCTTAACATCACAATGGAAAAGAGCCATTGCTGCCACCCTTGTGATCCTGCCCAACCTGTCTTCTTTTTTGCTGATGCCCCTCATCTTCTAAAACTCGTCCAAAATCATTTTGTTGATCAAGGGTATCGTATTGGCGCAACGACCTTGACCAAGAAGCCATTGGAGGAACTAGTGTCTCTGGAAAAGGAGGATGTAAAAATATGCCATAAAATATCTTCAAAGCATTTGAATTTGTTGACTACTGAAAAACAAAGAGTGAGACCTGCTTGTGAACTAATGTCACACACGGTCGCAGAAGGTCTCAGGCCTTATCTCCCTCAGCAAGACAAACTTGCTGATTTTATTGACACTGTGAATTCATGTTTTAATGTTTTCAATAGCCGACAGTCAACAGATAATATGCCTGGAAAGTCCGGATATGGATTGAAGTTGTCCAAGCAAGATGCAGTTCTTGATGAGATGCTTAACCTGTGTCAAAGCATGCGAGTTCCAGGACGTAAAAGTCTCTTGCCTTTTCAGAAAGGCGTTGTGACGTCCATCAGTTCGCTCCGTGGACTTTTTAGTTTTGTTCAACACCATTACAAGGCAACATATATTTTGGCAAGCAGACTCAATCCGGACTGCCTAGAAAACTTCTTCGGACAACTCAGGGCTCTCGGACGAACTTGTGTCAATCCAAGTCCAGTCTCGGCACGACATAGATTCCGGTCATTGCTCTTAACAGGTGGAAGGAATATAGTCCGTATCGAGGGGGCCAATGTATTTGAAGTGAAAGAAGATGGCTTCCTTAATGAGGAGGCTGTTCAGCATGACGCTGAGACAATTCCGGATTCTCGTGATTCAGAAGGAAACCCGTTGGACATTTCCTACAACTTCCTCCCTACAGAAGCAACTCTTTTAAATGACACCCAAGAGGAGGAGGATGAAACTGATCTGCTCGATTCCGTTGAAGTAGATGTCATTGCCGATGATGACGTGAACAATGAAGCTTTGCAAAAAGTTGCAGACTTCATTGCTCTTAAGCTAAAGAAAAGCCATCCAGAGCTTGGTAGTACGAGTGAGCCTGTTTCTTGCGCTTGGCTGGATAAAATCTGTAAGGGGGGACTCACTCAACTCAGTTCTTCTTGGCTAGAAGCAGTGCAGAAACTGGAGAAGGAGTTCAAAGCCTGGCACGGGGAAATTTTCAGAAGAGGGGGGTATTTGATTTCAGATTTGGTGCTCCACAAGAAAAAGACTTATCCCGAAACCCCCGAAGATGCAGTGCCTCTTTTCGTTCGCACTAGAACTTTTTTCAGAATCCGAGGTCTGAATGCTGAAAAGGAAGCGGACAGAGGACGAAGGAAGCGGGCAAAACTGTGCATCTTGCAGAGCTGAGACGCTTTTGCAAGGGTATTGAGTTCTTTTTATGCTCCTGTTCTCCAGGCTAATTTTATTCTGGGCGAGTAAAGGGCCACAAATCAGACAAATTTTTTTTTCGTTAGCTTCTTTGAAATTGTATGCATGCCTGTATGTCGTGAGATGAGATGAGACAAATCTGCATTTTTAATCCATGGGTTCCACAGGGAACTACAGTTTCTCTTCTCAAGCGATTCCCGTACCAAATATCCATTTATACCGGGGAATATGTCTGGCAGCGAAGAACACGCGCATATGGAAGTGGGGCTTGTACATTGATACCCCACTCAGAGGCTTATCATGCCGTCACCTCAGCCTTGTCTGATTCTCTATTTTATATATGTCACCAAAAGCATGAATTAACGTTCGATATTATGCCCGAAAAAAGAGAACAAGAGCAGTTGATATAAGGAGAGGCGACAGGGGTTCACCGCACGTTCCTTCACGCACTTTCACATGCCGCACAGGTATCTGAGACCCCTCCGAGCTGTCAGGCACGTGAGCACTCTGGAGGGCCTTGAGTACGTTTGACAACCGAAGCTTGCTTTTCACACTTGAATATTCCTCGAGTTAGATGACAAAAAAAGGAAGAAAGAGTGACGGAGGAGGAACGACCTGCGTTGAACATTGTCCATCTTGGGTTGATTTTTTTCGACGGGAATAAAAAAAAATCTCTCCTACAACGCTTTGCATTAGCGAAGTCTCAGGAAATGCACTTCATCTGGAGAGAATTACTTCTCTGAAACGAGATGGCGATTGCAAAATTAGACAATCGCCACGATGAACGCCGTTCAGTCGGGAACGAGAAGGTTGGAAGGCTGGAGGACTGAAGGAGGGATTCCACTCTCACTCTTCCTTTCACTCGCACGATCAGACGCGAACTGTCACTGAAAACATGCAGAGAGCTCATCGCTTCGCGCACTCGAGTATGAATCCCGATGATGTTGGCACCAGTTTTGTCAGTAATCCGGTGGTCGTAGCGGGCTTCCCCGAGGATGCCATGCTTGGGGGTCGCCGGGGTTTCCGGATTCTTGGAACTCGAGGGTGCCGGTTTGGGCTTGGTGGCTCCGCTCGATTATCTTGTGTATCCTCAGCTCTCTCAGGGACGAGTTGCATTTGTGGACGGCCAGACTTCCGCCGATGAAGCTGAAAACTAGAAGAATGTAAATTGAAGTCAGCAAATGCAACATCGAATGGGAGCTATACTGTATATATACAGAGTGTCCCATAAGTCTGGAACCATAGGGTAAGATAAGAAAATTCAGAGTGCTGCACATATGCGGGAGCACATCATCGACGCATGTAACACCATCACTCCTGACACCATTCGAAATGTGATTGCTGACTGGATACCTCGTCTGCATTTGTGTATCAATCACACATGGTGGACACATTGAACACATTCTGTGAATACAAGTTATCATCATTTTGCCCTATGGTTCCTGACTTATGGGACACCCTGTATATGAACTGATAACATGAGAGGATATAATCCAGTCAAGACCCCAATATCATAAGTAAGATTTACCCTTAATTACCCAGTGGTTAAAGTACTTTGCTCATTAGTAAGCTTATGAGTAAACAAATATACGGTCATCAACAGGATCAAAAATAAAAAAAAAATTATATTATGTAGCATAAATAAAACCATAGATAATTTAGAAATTAGTGTAGCTGAAAATCCTTTAGTTAGCATACTTATAGGCCACCCTGTATTTTCATCTACACGTTATGAAAAGCCCATGTTCATAACACCTGAGGGAATCCCTACCTTCAGACCAGAATTGGATCGTGTAACATAACATCCTGTCCACCTTGGATTTCGAAAGTTTTCTTATGAAGCCAAAAAAAAGGGAGAGGGTTCGTGAAGGAGACAACATTATTGCGTTACTCACTGGCAGAAATAAAAAATCCGATGATGCGGCCATGGTTCCAGATGCACATACACACCGCACCCTTCCCATAGTGATCCTCGCAATATTTCTCACAATCTAGATTGGCCAGATCGATGGCGAAAGCGATCCCAAGCACGAGGAAGAGGAATGCGAATGCGACGAGCACCCAGCCAGCGTTCCTGATCCTCCTCGCCGTCTGACACACAAAATCCTCGCATCAGACAAGTCAGACGCGAAAAGAGCAGAGAAAAAACTAACCATGACGGTGATGGTGTGGACCCCGCACCCGCACGAAATCTGCAGGGGATCCTGATCCGCCAACACGACGATCGTGCTCGCCATCTTCTCCCGTGAGAAATGCAGTCGAGCGCTTCGCAGCAGAGCGACTAGGAATGCGGACGAGTCCGAATGATAAGCGAGCTCGGTTGCGTCATGGAAGCTCGAGATAAGCCGGATTCGAGCGATATCAACGTCGCACTCGTGTTTGCGCATGTAAATATAAAAGTCGAAGGAAATCCGTGTTGTGGATATTGTGAATAAGACAGGAAAAAATCCGTCACTTTTAACCAAAACTCTGCTCTTAGATTGTTGCTATTTTCTCGAAACTTGCACACTGCATAGGCTAATTAGTTTTCATGAGAATCGCAAGTTTTCATTAAAATCTATTATACCATTGCAAGGCATCGAGCAAGCATTCAAAATTAGTGGAATATCGAAAATGGACACGGGACTTCACGGATTCTTTTCTTTCTGCAGGGGCCGCAGTCTCCCTTCCTTTTTCAGTTTCCGATTCCTCTTCAGTAATCGTCCGTAGCTTTGCTTCAACTGAATGAATTTGAATGAAATTTCAAAGGGATGTTGATAATTTATTAGTCTATGCGCAGTACAAGTTCGTGATCAACAGAGGCGCAACCAAACACGAGTTTTGGGGGAGTTACACTGCCCAGGAATCAAAATAAATTATTGGGCCTGCTGGGGGTTCGAACCCCCTCAACTCCTCTTTCCCCCTCCCCCCCTTCTTGGTTGTGCCGTTGGTATTCAATTACAGGGTGCGCCATAAGTCTTTTGACAAAATTAAAATGATGACAACATAACAACGGAACAAAATTTATTTTTTAGAACTTAGTCACATGATTCACTAAAGGGAAACAAGCAAAAGTTCACAGTCTCATTCGAATCGTCCACCGCCTGCATCCACACAGGCTTTCAGTCTCAGACGCCAAGAATCGATGACTGAACGAACAGAATCCATTGGAAGTTTTTTCCACTCTCGCAAGATGGCGCATTTGAGAGAGTGCAAACTTGTGTGACAGTTAACATTGATCCTGGCTTGCAATGTCCCCCAAATGGAATAATCCATGGGGTTTAAGTCTGGAGATGAGGATGGCATTTCCACTCTCGCAAGATGGCGCATTTGAGAGAGTGCAAACTTGTGTGACAGTTAACGTTGATCCTGGCTTGCAATGTCCCCCAAATGGAATAATCCATGGGGTTTAAGTCTGGAGATGAGGATGGCCATTCTGATGTGTTGATGAAATCGGGAAGATTTTCTTCGCACCATGCTTGGTTGATTTTTGCACTGTGAGAAGGTGCGGAATCTTGCTGGAATGTCCACCTCCGGCTTTTGAACATCTGCTCCCCTGTCGGCTTCACAATCTTCTGCAGAATCTCCTGGTTGTAATACTCTTTGCTTACTTTTACGCCAGGTGAAATGAAGACAATTGGAAATTTGCCTTCTGCTGATATGGCCGCCCACACCATGATGCTGCTGCTTGACTGAAAGTGCTGCACGTTCCTTGCTGACTGGGGAATATCCTCAACTGACGAGGCATAGACTCGATCATTTTGAGCGTTCAGCTGCTCTTTCACATGGAAGATTTTCTCATCTGAAAATACGATGGATTTCACTCTCTGAATAGTGAAACGCCGAAGGAGTCTTTTGCAACGAAGAAGTCTGGCAGCCTTTTGCGCAGCTGTCAGTCCATGGACACGTCGTCTCTTGTATGCACGTAGGCCAAGATCTTCATTGAGCACTCGCCTTAGAGTTGTGCATGATGTGTGCAGGTCCCGAGCCATCTTTCTGACAGAACGTCGGCAATTTCTCACAATTCGCTGTTTTACTCTTTGCACAAGCTGTGGAATGCGAACAGAACGAGGCCTTCCCGTTCTGGGTCTGTCAGTGATGCAGCCACATTCCCTCCAGCGTTTAATAGTGTAAGATATAAATTTCTCACAATTCGCTGTTTTACTCTTTGCACAAGCTGTGGAATGCGAACAGAACGAGGCCTTCCCGTTCTGGGTCTGTCAGTGATGCAGCCACATTCCCTCCAGCGCTTAATAGTGTAAGATATGAATTGCCGTGAAATGCTGAAATGCTGCAAGGCTTGATATATCTTTGCTTGAGAGTCACCTCGCTCATGTGCGCTGACAATCAAACGTCGTATATCATTTGGCATTCTGAAAAAAATGAACGATATGTCACAAGGCTTTCCGTATGCAGCTATGTTCAGCACTGATAAGGAACTACCAAAGTACGAAGTACAAAGTCTTTGCGGTATGTGCATTGGATGTACGGTCACGGTACATTTTGTCAAAAGACTTATGGCGCACCCTGTACAGTATATCCTGCTGATAGAGGTGAATTGATTATTTAATAAAGCATCACTTGTCCAATTTCCATGCATATGGTCTTGAGAATGAATTTTTGTTTTAAAAAACTATACCAATGATCATGAAAAGTAGATAAGATAAGGCATTCTACACAATGATTGAAAATTGTATTCCTTGCTTCACATAAAGATCAAATGTTTGCATTGCTCACCTATGAATCCCCAGAACAGCTATAGAGTATGGAAGTGCTTGTATTTCAATGAACACATTTAGGATAGAAAAGGGAAACTTAATGTGAACTATTGTACATTAATAATTAAATGAGCTACATGCTTGGCTTTGATGCCTCCTTTCACTTTCTTAGCCCCCCTTGACTTGTGATCTTCAATAAACAATTGACAGCATTCACATGAAACAATTGTTCTTGCTAGCTTAAGCTTGATTTCCTTGAAAAGGTAATTACGCTCCTTAAGCAATTGCTTAGATGTCTGTATGTGTCACTGCAAAGCTTTCATCAATTTTTGTCATAGCCTATAAATTTGGTAAACTTGACATTTATAAAGCTTCAAAAATGTCAGAAACAAATTTATTATAAAACAGATATGAAAATTGAAACTCCCACATTGCAGCACATCAGTCATCCCTCCTTTTTGCTAGCTACCAGCCCATCTTATGCATCTCCAGATTTTTTTTTCTTCTCTTTGCTATTTCCCCTTCATATTGCCTCTACCATCTATGACATTAATAAATAGAAAAAGAGAAGCTCCATTCTGAATTGGGCTTTGCTCTGCTGATTGAATCATCAGTTTAAGATGTTATACCAACAGTCCTGTCCTGAAAGTAGGCTTGATCAGCCTCTCAGAGGTCATAATAGCTTGTACAAGAACTGTCCAGATGTATGAGTATAATGTATAGGATTTTAGGTAGGTTAAAATGCCTCCAGTTGTGCTTAACCCTTTAATGGATGATTTTTTACTTTTTGTTGAAAAAAATCTGGTAGGTTTCACTTACATCTTAGAATACAAGTCAATTGGAAGACATAAAAAAATCAGATTTGTAAGCAGTAGGCCAGAAAATGTTATTGTTGCTCATTTGCTACAAGCAGCAATTTCAGCTTTTTAACCCATGCTCCATGGATGCTAGAGAGCTCAGTCAGTCCATCACCATTTGTATATACCTCCACGCAAAAGAAAATGTTGAAGAAGGATGAGCCTGGACGTTGTATTAGTGTTAAGTTGAAGATAATTCCACCAAAAATGTCAATCTGTCACATGACCAAGCCAGGTGTTTTTAATTTGTTTGCCACCAGGAGTGTATGGCACCTAGTAACCGTATGGTTGCTTGGTATAAGGACCAGACTATTGCACATCTGCTACGAACTGATTTACTTCAGGAACTTGCTACCTACAAGTTCTAAAAATGTTTATTTAGTATGTAGCATATTTGCTGTCATGCATTAAAGGCTTAAATTTGAATGGTCACCATACTGAGAAGATATTTTGATTTTTTAATTTTGCCAATGAGTCCAGTATTCTGGAGACTCCATATATGAGGAAAGTTTGTCCAGTCATTGTCTGCTCTGCACATGTGATCATGTGACTGCCTGTAAGCCACAAGTGGCAATTGGTTTTGTTCTCTGCCAATGAAAAGCATTTTGTGTAAATGCATTGTGCAAATAGGGGTGATGTTGTACTGTTGTTGCTGTTGTGTGAAGTCAAGGTAAAAATATGGGGACTGGAATATGAAGGAGAGTGACTGGATCCCTTTTCAATAGATTGATTATTGATTACATTGGTAAAATAATGGTTTACCTTTTTCAAAGTATCTGAGAGCTAGGTGAGAAAGCATAAATGGAAGATGAAAGATCTTCCCCCCAATGGTGCTTTTTTTTAGTATCCTTCACCATGTCAACATGACCTTGGAAAAAGTTTCTGTTGGGTTTAGGAACACTTGGAAAAATATATAATGTTATCATTTGATATCCTGCCTTGTTCTGATCATCTTTTATCACATGCAGGTCTGCTACTGTGTCTGTGATGAGTAAAGTTTTAGTGCTCCTGTTTAAATTTTTTTTTTTCTTAAAGAAAAGAACCCCCCTAATGTACTTGTTATATACTTATGTTCCAGGGAAACTGCTGCAAATTTGCAACAACACTGGAGGTGGGATTCACACTGGGATCTCCCTGCTGTCATTGCTGCTCCTGGCTTCCAAAGAGAAAGAGATCATTGTCTTCGATACTATGGTAAGCCTTTGAATTTTAAACTTAGTTATCAAATTAACAAGATTAGCATATTTACTAACTCTCTTCCCACATCAGCACCTATAATTTTAGTTTTTCTTTTAGCAAATTTTCCTTGAGTAGTGGGGAGAGACTGATTTATACTAGTGTCTTAAGTGTTAGCAGAGTGTATGTCATTACTTCAGATCCCCTTATCCTGGCTGAAGTAGTTCCAATCCCTTCTCCTGTCCAGTTGAAATTGTAAAAGGATAGAAACTCTGAAACTGGATCAAACTGTATCATCCTAAAATTTGCAGGTGATACAGTCATATCTACCATCAACAGTGAAGAAGGTCTATTGACATACCAATGAGAAATTGAAAATGTTCAAACCTTGTTGGAAAACTCATGTATGCTCTTGAACCCAACAAAATTGCAAAAACAGTCTCCCATGAAACCTCCTGGAAAGAGCTCCTCCATTTCTCCATTTGTATTTTCATTTCACATGGAGTCATGTTTTCTTCCATAGAAAAAAAGTGTGATACAAAAGCTACAGTTGAGTTCAGTAGCAAGAGGACTGGCCCTTGAGAACCGCACTGAAATACTTTTCACTGCATCTCAAAATGGAAACATTTCTATCTTCAGAATGCCCGTAAGTATGATCTTCCTCTGCCATCTATGAGATTCAAAGTTGTCTGAAATCACGATTTTTTCGTTATTGGGAGTTGAATCAATTGATTTTAAAAACAAAATCACTTAAAGATGAAGTATTCCATGTTTTGGTTCTTCAATGCCAAATTTCCCAAAGATTTTATCACATTATGACTAAAGCTAACATTTCTATATGCATTCATATTTTATCATTCTTTAATCCCAGAAATACAAATATTGAAGCGTAATACAGATTGGATACAGATTGAAGTCACTTGGAAATATCAAGAAATCATATAAACCTATTAACATAAGACATCTGTATGAGAATTGTGCTTATTGCAAAGAATTTGAAATGTTTTTTTTCTCCATTGAAAGGAGAAATTTTTGCTGAACACATTGAGCCCTGCAGCTATCATATGACACCCATAGTGCATTCAAATTGCCAGGGCTAAGTGTAAACCCTGCTGACATGATGACTGGATTAGGGTAATTCTTTGAATGGCCAACATGGAATCATTAATGGCTATCAAATGACTATTTTTGAGACAATTTACAAAAAATCCTCATTGAGTAAAATTGCAATGAGAGAGTTGTTGAAGAAATTCAGCACCACAGGTTATCAGCAAATAGAAGCACTGTGGATATCCCTCTGGCAGGGAAGAAAAAGTACAAGAAGTGTAGGAAGAGTTTGTCAAATATAAATTGTTGTGGCAGCTGAAGTTTGGTATCACCAAGTAAAGTTTGAGTATGGTATTTAAAAATGTGTTTGAGCCTGAGTTGCAGCTGGCTTTTCTAAATCTGAAACTGTTTAATAGCTGCTGGTGTTTCTTACTTGGTCATCCAAAAACCACATTAATGTGTTCATCTATGGTGAAGTACAGCTTTTTTAAATCTGAAATAAATTAAAGCCATGGAATTGTTAATTTTCTGCCATGAATGCAGCTTCCATATTTTTCTATTAGATATTTTTTGTAAATAAATTTACACTTTTGTCTTCAAACACTTACACCCACTTCCATTGCCCTCCATCCTCTTGAATCCCAAGTATTTTTCTATGCATAATATTTTCTTTAAATATTGGCTATATTGCATTAAATGGTTTCTTTGAATTTATTGCTGGTGGTTTACTTACTCTTCTTTGTCCATACATATTGAACACTGGAGTTTCCAACTCTTTTAATAAATACATAATAAATAACACCTGAAATTCCAAATGTCCAGAAATTTGGACACCAGATTCTTGAGGTTTTACCAATTTTCAGTAAGTTCTGTTCCATTGCATGCTAGGGAGGATCACTATTACGATTAGGTGAAGCTTTGTTGGCAATCGAATTTCAGGTCTGGCATAATCTGATAATCAAAACAGAGGGATTGGTTTGATGTAATAAAAAGTAGCTTGTGTAGGCCTCTGATGAGCAGATAACAGACTAGCATGCATTCATATCTTGCCTATTATTTTGTGTATCATTTTCCAATGTAGCTCAGGCAGCTCATCTTCATGAAGCAAAAGGTCTTCTGCATGTAGACTGCTTTGTAATAGGAGACTCTAGTGATGTATTGCCAAGGTTTTGGAATTTTTCATTACTTCTTGGACACAATGGTATGCAATAAAAAAATTGCATTACTTATTCAATACATTTTTAAATCTTAAATAGAACCTTTCACCCACCTTAATTTCTTTTTCAATTTCAATTATTTTCATTATTTGGACCTGCTTACAACTTCACATGATTGGGAAAGTGAAAGTTTAGGTCTTAAAGTGGTTGAGAAGTGCTTCTCTAAATCACTGTATTAGACCAAAATTACTTAATAGCAATAAATAAGCAAATGCAATTATTTCTAAAACTCCTCAACTTTTCACATTTATTGTTTCTGATTTTTCAGGATGGTACCTTGATCAGGGAATTCCACATGACAAGGAACCTTCATCCTTCAGCCATAGCCATTTCTGAGGGAAAGGTATGTAAGGAATTAAATTATTTTGCAGCTTATAGAAAAAGGCATCATAGTTTGTATTATTGAATTCTACTCCTACAGATCTTCTTGTCCACGACAGCCGGACATCTCTGTGTCAGGGAATTCAGGGTACAATGAGGATCCTCACTCATGAATTTGCCATTGTGAAGTTATTCTTTTGCTGATTCTGGAAACATCTCAGGTTATGCTTTTGTTAATTTAGTTTCATAATAAAATGCAGACCAGAATGATGATGACCTGCAGCAATGCCATTCTTTCTTTTCCCAATACTTGAGAGCTATTGTAATTTGCAATCCAAAGTGAGTTTATTCATGCACAGATGGATCTCTCTATGCAATTTCACTGTAATTTCTCTGTAAGGCTCTCAAAATTTGATCTGCCCTGATGTTTCTGGCAATAACTGGATAAAAATTGCATATCAAAGCCATAGGATTGGCCCTTCGCTGTTCATTTGCATGTGATCACAAACATTGCCATTTTGGGAACAGTGGAGAAGTTGTGCATGCCATGAAACCTATTTTAAAAAATCAATGTTTTTTCAGCTATCATGGCTCATCTCTAACCCATTCATTCGCCCTTCATTACCTGCGTCTCAAATTGCTTGTATCTTCTTGAATTTGTTGCTTGCTTTTACACAGTGAAGGTCAGCAGTGTCTTTTAATTTCACAGATATCCAGCGCCAAAAATCCAAAGGACTGAATTTTTCTTTATTGTGCCATCCATCAGTGCATTTTCCTCCCTTCTATCTTTCATCACTTGCCAATGACCCTCACTCTGCTGGCCATATGCTGAGCTGCTTGATCACATGGAATTACATGTGATTTATGATGTGTGATCCTAAAATCTCATACAGTTGAGTGAATTCCTTTTTTTATTTCTCACTCACTCATCCCCTTAGGGTCTAAATTACAAGTGTACTGAAGCATAGGATCCACCTTCATGCATCACTTGCATCATGCGACCAATATTATATTTAGTAATTCCCTAGCTCTTTGAGCCCATAAATTTGTACTTTCAAAATTTCTCCAAAAAAGTTCAATTTTAAATTTTGTGTAAATTATTCCTTTTTGTGTTCACTGCATTTTTGCTTATTGCACGCTACTATTATCTATTATCTCCCACATTATGATAATGAAAGAAGCTTCCAAGATAATTTCATGGAAATGAATTTTTCTCTCAAAACATCGTGGAAGCATGAAGATAAGGGTTAAAGGCTCATGAATGCATTTTTGTAAACATAATTTAGAGGAAGGGTTAAAAAGAAGTATATTATAAACTGTTGAAATTTACCAATGATCTCGAAAGGCTTGAAGCATTTCATACATATGTTAGTCTCCTCCCAATGTGAAATATTATTTGAGGCTAATGAATGTTGGATCACTCCTCATTCAGGATGAGTTTATTCTTTAAGTTGTGGTTGAGCATGTGGGCAGCAGAATCGGCCCACCTTGACGTGGTGTGAGGGCTTAGATGTCCACCTCATGGAAGAGGTCTGGGAATCCTAGGGAGGTTTCCAGAGAGAGCCTGGGTCCCTGTTGTGGGGACCTGTAACCCTTGACCTTGATGGGGAGGCTGTTACACCATGTGGGCGACCACAAAGTGGCCGATTTACTTTTCTGTTTTGTATGGCATGAGGAACAATGATGAATAATGGTACTTGTTCTAACCTGCAGAAGAACCCTGGGTTTGAAATTTCACTGTATGACATATTTTTCTCAAAGAATCTGTGAAATTTGATTCAAACTCGAGTCTTTATAAATGTATGCATGGAAATGGTCCTTCTATCTCCTCAAAATGCAGGCATGTTAGTGGCGATGTAATATAATTTACTAACTGTAGGAAGTGTCAATGAACTAGGTACTAGAATGTGGAGGAAGAGTACAGAACATTTTGTATGTCTGAGTCAGAATAACCTTTATCTCTGATGCTGACCTTCAAGTTTGCAAAGAAATTAGCAAAACTCTGGAGAGGATTCTTCTTCCTGTGAATGATACCATTCAGCAGCATCTACCGCTTCTGTGGCTTCTTAGTCACAAAACGGCTTGTGAAGTTCAGTGCTAAGAGAGGAGTGTTGAGTGACGTTTCAGAAACCACCGAAAATGTTGATGCTGAGAAAATACATGGCAAGAGAAAAGTATCTGAGCCAGCCAAGAGAGGAGTGAAGAAACCTCGAGGATATGAGTCAGTCTGCGAAGGCATCTCTGACTTTTCCTTGGCTGATCAGAACATCTTGCTTGCACATTCCCACAAGCTGATGAGGAAAATCCACAGTCCAGAAGCCCTGTATGTGATACAGGAGGATGTTGCAAGTGAGGTTGGGTTCTATGCATTTTATATAATGGCCTACAGTGGAACGGTTGTGAATAAGTTTACAACCATTAGGAAAGTGGGTGGAGAGGATACAGCCCTTCATTTTGACGGAGAGAAATCCAATATTTGAAGTCAACCCTGGTCCTGGTATTTTGTCTCGGAACCTCCTCAAAGCAGGGGTGAAACGGCTTCGGTTGTTTGAAGATGAGCCTGCGTTTTTTCCTTCTACTCAGGTAATTTAGCAAAGAAGGCAAGAAGAGTGTGAAAAGTGAGTTTGTATTTCCTGTGTATTCTTTATTATCGCAAAAGTCAATATTCTCCCTTCCCTCCAGAGGTTGATCGAAGAATTTGGAAAAGACAGGATTGAAGTTGTGAATGAAAACTTCTTTGCGCTGCCCAAGAGACTCTTCCAGGATGCTGAAGAATCCACAATGGTTCGATTCCAGACTTTTTTAGGTGGTCTTCGTCAGTATCCATGGGATTCTACTGGTGGGTCATAGGCTCTTATATGCCTTTTAAATATTATTTGCGGAAGAACTATGGAATAACTATCTACCATTCTTGAACCCTTTGGGGGCTGCATGTACCTCGTAATACAGTAAACCTACCTCAGTCAAACCAGACAAGCTATCACTGGGTTAATGTCTCGATTTTCGTGTATCAAGTTATCTCCAGGTTTATCACAATCTTTTCAGTATTACGGCAACTTTCGCATAAAATACGGGCCAAACTCTGTTAAAGTCGAACTAGGCGAAAATTGGATTGAGGTGAGGAAATCAAAGGACCAACAAAGAATTTGAGTTTCTTAGGATCTTGGCAAGAGTGGCTTTCTAACTTCGGAGACCATTCTTTTTTGGTTTTGCCCTCTGTTTTGTCTGACGGTGTATCGAGAAATTGTGCGCTGAGTGTCAATAGTATTTCACCTGAAAATTGCAGCTGTATAACATTAATTGGAATACAGAGGTGAATCTAGGACTCCGATTTCTGTCGAGTCCATATATTAGCCACGAAAAATGTCGACATCGCCATGGCTAAATGAGACTGAATGGCCTTATATTGAAAACTAAAACTCTTGAGTTTGAACGGTGATAGCTTTATATTTTTCTCAATGCTTCCGCGCACTGGACTCTGTTTTGAGAGCGTACAGAGGGATGCATAGTATCTTCTTAACTTGGAATATTACTTGCAATAATTCCCCTCCAAAAAAAAACTAAGCAGTGGGGTATCCCCGGCTGGGAAAGAGGAAATCGTCCGGAATTCAGAGCCGCCTTGGGACTAAGGATGTTTTTCTCCTTTCCTGCCCTGCACCGCTCGTTTTTTCTTCTTTTAGAATGGAATTTTTTGCGTAGAATTTATTGATTGCCATTGCCAAGATGCATGGGATCAGTCGTGATATTAAGGGGACGATGTCAGTGACAGCCTTCTTACCGTTGAGTATGCTGTTGAAAAGACGGCTTAATTACGAATGAGTAAAAGTATATGCGAGATCTTTTTTTAAATCTGTGAATGACAATCCGCAGGAAACGTATGCGGTAGAAACTCAGTCCTAGCAGAAAGTACCTGGCATTGTTTGACCATTATACATGACAATGTACAAGACTGCTTTATGTTCATTTCCTTTCCGCTAGATTCAGCCCTGACTGTAATAGGGGTTTATCCCGTGCATCACAGCCCTACATTCCTTCGCTATCTGCTTTATATTTACCAGATGAGATCCGTCATTTTTCAGTTCGGGAAAGCACAACTCCTTCTCTGCATCAACCCTAATATCTACAAGGTGAGGAGACCCACGGAAATGGTGTGAAAACTTTTCCTTTGCTGATTGAGCTGTAATTTTCCATTCCAGAATTTAACTGCAGGACCTGAGGATGGATTCATCCGGTACCGCAGACAATCGGTCATATTTCAGCTTTTCTTCAATGTTGAGGAGCTGGAAGAATTTCCTCGATCTGCCTTCTTTCCTTGGTCTTATGATATGCAAAAAAAATCTGCTGCCAAAAACAAGAGAAAGGTGAGTCATTAGAACCAGAGAAGCTCTTAGGCTTTCTTTTTAACATGTGGCATGGCTTATGCTGACAATGCTTGGAACTCGTAGTATGATATATAATCATTATACCAGCGTACCTCTTCAACTTCTTATGGTACAGTCATGAAAAGTGGCAGCTGGCCTAAATGGAATGTGATAGGTGACAAAATTATCACGACACTGATCATTTTATAGGCTCTGAGCCGAGAGTAGCTATGAAGTTTCAGAGTGACGTTCGTACATGAAAGTTGTATTACACCTGGGGAAATGATTTATTAACTACCTTCACTGGGCTTGTTTACTTGCGTTGGCTCTATGCATCAATACGTCAGTCTGATCATATCACAACGATACGATATGTCACAATGATGCTTTCGCCTGGAATCATGATACGTTGGAAGTGTGACGAGAAAACGAGAATCAAAATTAGCTGGTACCCGGGGAGTTGGATATTTCTTGAATAGAGGGTACTGGAAGGGCAAGTGCTGGGAGAGAAATAACGGAAGAGTGGAACGAAGTGTATTGTTAGGCGACAAGTCTGTCTGCCCCCCTCCCCCCTCTTTTCTTTTCATTCTTCTTCACTCACCTGATCATTGGCAGTTTTTTTTTTCTGCAATAAACACCTGCAGTACCCGGGCTAGTCCCTCCATTCTGAGTCCATACTTGAAATCCAAGGTCCAACCTTGAAATTGACAAAAATGAATCAGCGGAGAAAAGGTGGATGGAAGAGTCATATGCTCTGATATAGGGTATAACACCCAATGATGGGCCTGTTAAGGGCGCGTACTCAGCGATGGGCCATGGCTCAGGAAAATTCCTAAGACTAGGCATTTGTAGCATGAACACCTCCGAAGTGTGTATGTGCTTGCATGCTAGCCTCCATTGCATCTTGAAAAATATATTGGAATTCGTATCATATTATGCCCTGCAAGAAGAGGGCAAACAGGCCCTTGGTGCTTTGCTTAACTTATTTTTTATTACTAAAAATACTATTTCTGGTCAAGACCGATCAATCAAACTGTCTCGCTAGTGATAACAGTAATTAAGTTTTATAAGTGCTGCTTCGCTTCAGAACTTTTTGGAGACTGACTACAGCCACCTGTGCCTTGTGAGGATTACACCCAAAAAAGAGGTGCCCGGTGTCCCTGTTGAGCAACTTCAGGAGTTGACTTTCTTCGTTTCGCACCACCTCCAGAGTCGCACAAGTCCCATCATACCAGCTCTTGAGTAAGTCCATGGATGTTTATTTTCTGAACTCTTTCCTGGAATATTATTTTATGCATTTTTTGGAGATATTGATGTATCTCAAGGAATCATGCTTATGATTTCTTGAAGGAAGTGGATCCCTGGATGTGGCCCACGATTGATAATCAAAGGCATGACCATCTACTCTCGCTTTGGAGATCTTACACCTGGAGAAATCCTTGACCTCTACAAAGAGTTCTCATCATGGCCTGAATACCAGCATTCGACGTTTCGAGCGGCCGTCCTCGATCAGCATGCTCAGCATGACTCTCACGAAGATGCTCAAGGTCATAGTGCAGATGATGTGCAGGAGCATGGACAATAAGCGTTGCTCATTGCCACTTTGCTATTATTTTTTGCCATTCAATAATTAAGTTTATCCTTGATAAGACATGACTTAATAGTTGAAGCCAAACATAATGCAGTCAAAATGATCATATAATGACTGGGTCTTTGTCGAATTTTGTCCTGTAGAACTCCAAATAGTTACACCAATTATATCACTCCTCCATTGCAGACCTATCAAAAGTCCCCATTCAAATGAACAGAGCACCTGAATACTATCACTACGTAAAAGTTATGGCCATCATAGGGCTTCTCTGTATTCTATTTTCTGCTTAAACCTCTTAGTGCCACGCTTTCCGGCGAGGGATGTGTGAAAATTGCCACATGTTTTTGCTGAATATGTAGCGTTTTACTAGATATGCCCAACATAGCCCTTTGTCTGCTCTTTAAGGGACTAGTAGCGAGAAAACTTCATTCGCAACCGAAGTGGAACATGCACCCCTGTATTTCCACATGACTTGGACACCATAACCCTCCATCTACGCCATAATGCCGTTAGACCTGCAGTTGAAACGCACTGGTGCAAATACAACAGCAAAATGCCTATAGTGCATGCATTTAGTTGGGACCAGGGTCACGAATGGAGTCGTCATTGCACACTGTATTCTTCCCTCTAAAGGATCTTGTTTGTCTTTGGTTCTACATGAGATTGTGGACTCCCTAAATCCTGGATCGTTGCAGCCCTTTGTAAATGACAATGGAAGACTCGTGCAATGCGTATAAAAATGGGGTGAAATCCCCAGCGATGGGCACGTTAAGAGCCTGTCCTCAGCGATGTGCCACAGCGCATACAAATTCTGATAACTAAGAATGAGCAGCATGCAATGCATACTTAGTTGTTGAAATTATTATGCATCGTTGCCCATCACTGGGTATTTTACATTACTCCTGACAATCTTGAGCACATGAGGCTTTTTGGATATGCATTATGGTCAATGCCTATGAGTGATTAGAAAAACTGGTGTGAGGAGAGCGGATGTAAAGAGAAAAGTCTCGTGTACGTCGAACACAGCAAAGCTTCATGAGCTCTTGCTCGGAATATACAGATTTTCTTCGATATATAGAATAATATATATATAATAAACTCGAGTTTCCCCCAATACGATATCCTGTTCCTTATTGCAGAAAGAATTATGCCTGAATTACGTTGAAACTCCGTACGGACCCCGTAGAGCAGTGATGAGCAACGCGGGGATTTGCCAACTGAATTTTTTTTTTTCCTCTTGTCCCGAAGAGCGCACGTGCGCTCGAGGATTCGGTTGCCCACTGCATGAGATACCGAAGCAAGAAATATAGCATAAATGCTTTATTTCCGCTGCAAATGTCCCCTCGCTCTCTTCTTGGTCAGTGTGTCACTGCTCTCGGAGCAAGCGGCTTGCTTGGTATTTTGCCCAGTAAAAATATGAGAAAATTTTCACAATTAGTTTTTCTTTGCATATCATTAGCATCGACTATTTTACTACCTGGTTTACAAAGCCGGGCTTAAGTTTTTTTTTGGTAATCTGCAGACATAAAGCCTGTAATTCAGTATGAAAAAATATATATTTTACATGCGGCGCGCCGGGAACCTGAAAGGTTCACTTGCGGCCCGCAGTCAAACAAAGGTTGCCCATCACTGCCATAGAGCTTACTCTTAGAAGCCTTTCAAAACCATCGTAGAGCCCCGGGTTGACAGTCACGTTGTTTCCTTGCGAAGTCACATTGTGTGCGGGGAAGAAGAGATGCGCAGCGTTTTCGAGGATTCAATCATCGATTCTGTATCCCGTACTCAACAACTGCACATGTACAGTACATTAAATCATCCGCGCTTGAGAGTTCTTGAGGTATTTAGGGGCTGAACCGGTTCTGGTTCGATGACCTCCCTCTCTTACAGATGTAACATGTAAGCTAAATATGCTATTTCCCCATTGAAATCCAATAATGAAAATTATCGTGATGTTTAATCCAAGGTCCTCGTGTCGTGTAACTCCAGCTGCGCGACATCCCTTTTTGTGGCAAATTACGTATGAACCCATAAGATACTGTAGTTCAGTGATGTTTCATTCGTTCTTGCAAGTGCAATCAAGCAGAATTCCTTCTCTCTTCGCATGTCGACTTCCACTTGCATGACAACCTATCCATATTCGTAGCCGGTCTGCAGTCTTTCTTCCGTATTCCAGGCCGTTGCGGCGAACTCGTCACCGTTCCCCATCATTAAGCAAGGAAAGTCTACATGCTCGCGTGACATTGTGCCTCGTTCTGTGAGAAACTAATGAATCGATTGTGCCCCTTCCATCAAGCGAGATTACCTCGAGATCGGTGACACGAGAGCGGATGACAAGTACGGGCGGAAACGGCCCTCGACGTCCCTGCCCAGACCCCCAACTTCCTTCTTAGCTCAAGTTATGAGACGTTTGGGAGGCAATTCTGTCGGGGGAGAGGAAGGGGAGAATTTTTTTTTTTTTAAGAACGCACGAGACGAATCGCAGCTTGAATCGGGCCTGCGACGCTGAAAACATCCAAGTCTCGCCGTTCTATTTTGGTGCCTTTTGTATAAGGCAGTAAATAGCTTCCAGAGTTAGAGGAAATCGTCTTACGAAAGTTTAGGTTTTCTCTCTCTCTCTCTCGGTTTTAATTTGAGAGAAGATAAGATATTCTAAAAATTATTTTAATTAAAAAAATTTATACTACGGAACTGTTAAAAGAATGAAGGGATATTATCGAAATTTCAATTTCGACTGACGAAAATTCCCTGAAACTAAAAAATAGGCTTCTCCAAAACTCCTTTCCGCGGTAAGAAACAGCCTCGTAAATGTGGCCTCTAACAATGTCTAGTTAGTGGACAATGGGTAAATGCAAGGGCATGCGCATTCAGAGGAATCATGGTCACTTCGACTTTCTTGTAGTCTTCAAGCTCTCGAATGTGTGGAGACATCAGAGATTTCCGAATTCCTTCCTTTGATAACTAGTACGCATATTTTTTTTAAGCCAATAAGAGCCAATAAGAATAAATTTTTAAGCCAATAATAATAAATAATAAATAGAATAAAATAACATGGTCAACTCCAGTGAAGTAGTCAACCCGTTCACCAGAGGACTTTCATCATCTCATTGACTATTGCATTCAACTGTCGAATCTGTGGACGATTTTCTCATGCTTTCAAACATTAGTTTTTGTCGAACAGCGAAAGTGGGGATAGGGGCACGCAAAGACAGGTAGAACTGGCTTGGAAACGGCTTCTTTCTGTTTTCAAGAAAGGTAGAAAAAATGAGGTTCAATTCAAGGGCACGTTTTGTAAACGAATAAAATCCTGTTGAAAATAAGGACATCTTTCTAAGCACGCGAAATTGATTCGCCTCAGCTGGAGTTTCTGTCCGCAAAAAAGAATTCCGAAGCCAAAATTTAAACAATCCTGAAGCAATGAACTGAACTTTCCGGACACCCTGCGAATGATTCTGGAGGTTGATTAATTTTCAGTTTGTGGAGGCCGTAGAGATTACGGGAAAAGTAGGGACCTCTTTCTTTCGAAATAGAAATGAATCTCAAAAGCAACGAGAAAAGGCCTTTTACGAAGGCATTTTGTAGGTGTGTTCGCCGTTTTTGGAAACCTATTTGGTGTCTATCACTAATTGGAAGGAATTTTCTCCAATCAGGACAGTGGTGATACGCGAAAAGCGCCTGGATTTATTCAGAGTCGATGGAATCTGTCTTTATGAAGGGAAATTCGTTTTGAAAGCATGTGCATGCCAGAAAGGCAGGAAGTCATGCGGTGACTATGGAGGACGGTATCGTACAATTTCGAGTGAGCATCGCCGGTTGAATGCCTGACGGTGAATGTCCTGTCGTGGAGGGTCGGGGCATTCCCCGGCGGTCGGCATCGATTTGCCTGGGACACTGTTTGCGGCGAGGAAAACTGAAAACATGAGCTTCAATTCTGTCAATATTCTCAAGGAAATTCTGCTCTCGGGTGATGTTTTTCTGAAATTTATTTAGAGCAGGACATCATCTGAAGATGCCGAAAGCGGTTGGATGAATAAATAAATAAATAAATAGAGAATTTGAATCGGAGAACCTATAAATGCAGTTGATGAAAGCGTTTACCGGAGGGAAAAAATGTTACACACAAGAGAAACATCTTCGTGACACCATCAAGCGTGAAGCACACCCTAAGTGCATCTTGAGAGCATAGGTCTACGGAACTCGCGACCTGTTCGATTACAAGTCGCGACGCAATTGAGTTTCATTGCCTTTTGTGCTAGAAATGTCTCGTGCAAAATCACTTTGCTGTGCATTGACGGTGAGCAGCGTCAGATTTCATGTGCAAATAAAAGTGTGAAATTGAAAATTCACAACCTGTGGAGCGGACTGCGGTTGCATGTAAGATGTAAGCGCTTCGGTGATCGTTTTCTGTTACGACGTTTAGTCTAAATATTTCTGAAATGAGACGACTGTGTTTGGAATGAATAAGACATGAAACTGCTTGCTGCGTCCAACTGCGAACGTTTTTAGCCGTGGAAAAATATATTTTCGGAACTACTGTGAAATTCGTTTAATGCAGTCCCCCAACCCCCACCCTCAACGTCATTTGTCGCGCAATTCAGAGGAGGGTATTTTTTTGTTTTAACATTTTCTAAACAGTGCCTTTTGCTTCAAACAGAAAAAAAAATTCCAGAGAACACTAGCGCATGCATGCCTTTCATATGTATGGCAACTGTCATTGTTAATGAAAATTAGTGTGTAAGTTGTCTTGCATGTCGGATTGCATTGTAAGTCATGTATTTGCAGGATAGTGGATGACGGGTATATTACTCCGCGCGTTAGGAACCGTCGGGTACATCCTGATTCAAGACCAAACTCCAATACCTGATACTACCAAAAATTTTCTACTGTATTGGTCAGCTGCATCAAGCTGAAGAAAGAATTTAAAAACTTTTTCTTTATCATTCAATGCGGGAAGTTTGCGTTATATTACAGATGCGCGCTGCGAGGACGAAACTCGACTCTTCGAAGAAGTCAAAATTTACTTGAATTCATGCAAACGAGTTGTTCATTATGGTACTTGATGCTCTGAGGATCTTATTCTACAGGTTCGTCAAAGCTACGTCCACGACAAAAGTGGAGCTTCCACCAAGATGACAGACTGCGAATTGCGCCGTAGTCGTGAAGATGACGATTTTGTTTACTTTTCCGGTGCCGTCATAGGCGAAATCGTAAGGACAGCCCTGCACGTCCTTAGCTTGCGACTTCGACCCGATGCAAACGTTCAGATTAGTCTTCCAGTCGAAGTTGGGGTCGTAGTATGGAGTCTGGGTCGATGCTCCCGTGGTCGAGCAGACTTTGTTGTTCACCGTGAAAAGGACTTTCTCGGACTGGGGCAGGAGCAGTCCCCACAAGTACTGGGGATTGGGGGTTTGGGTGCAAGGGATGTAGTCCTTTCCGTTTCCCGAGGAGGAGTAAGTCGTGCCCAATGTCTGGTATCTGTAGGCGTTCTGACCTTAATTTGACGAAGGAAACTTTTTATACGATCCATGGGCTTATGGAGTTAAGAGGTAACGTGCTTTAATTTCTCACCAGAAAAAAGCAGAATGTCGGAGTCCAATTGGAAAGCTCCATCTGGGTTATTTCCAGGAAAATTAGGAAACAGTTTGGTTAGGTCCAAGCATCTCCATAGCCCGGAACCGAGGTCGTTCACAGACCCATACAACCGAATCTGCTTGCTGCCGAAGAATATATAGACTCGGGTCTTGCCCGACGGGCACGCTTGCCCGGCTAGCGATGCGTAGTCCCTGGCAAAAAATAGTATACTGGGATTCAAAATTTCCAGCCGAGGAAAGTCAACTAATTCGTGCTTAATCCAGTTACTAGAAAATCACGTTTCTACATGCCTCTAATCAGGAGCATGAGCAACTCACCCGCAGTAGTGAAGAACAACTTTAAGAGTATTGTCGTTGCAGTTGGACTTCCCTATATCAGAGGCACTGATGGGATCCGGAGTCGTAGTCGTTGTATCTGTAGTTGTCGGAGGCAGTGTGGTAGTCGTGCTTGTGGAAAGTGTGGTAGTCGTAGTTGTGGGAGAAAGCGTAGTAGTTGCGGTGGTAGGAAGGGTGGTCGTCGCAGTTGTTGTGGGAAGAGTGGTCGTCTCGGTAGTTGTGGTAGTGGAAACAGTGGTCGTCGCGGTAGTAGTGGTTGTGGGAAAGGTGGTCGTCTCGGTAGTTGTGGTTGTGGGAACAGTGGTTGTCTCGACAGTCGTATCAGCGGTTGTAGTCGTGGTTGTGGGAGGAAGGGTGGTCGTCTCGGTAGTTGTGGTTGTGGGAAGAGTGGTCGTCTCGGTAGTTGTGGTTGTAGGAACGGTGGTCGTCTCGGTAGTTGTAGTAGTGGGAAGAGTGGTCGTCTCGGTAGTTGTAGTTGTGGGAAGAGTGGTTGTCTCGGCACTCGTATCAGGGGTTGTAGTTGTGGTTGTGGGAACAATGGTTGTCTCGACAGTCGTATCAGGGGTTGTAGTCGTGGTTGTGGGAGGAAGAATGGTCGTCTCGGCACTCGTATCAGGGGTTGTAGTCGTGGTTGTGGGAGGAAGAGTGGTCGTCTCGGCACTCGTATCAGGGGTTGTAGTCGTGGTTGTGGGAGGAAGAGTGGCCGTCTCAGCAGTTGTATCAGGGGTTGTAGTCGTGATGGTGAGAGCAATAGTGGTCGTCTCAACAATCGTGTCAGGGGTTGTAGTCGTGATTGGGGAAGGAAGTGTGGTACCATCAGTTGTTGTGGTGACAGCCTCCATAGATGTTGTGGCAGCAAGACTGGTGGCTTCAGTCGTTGCTGGTTCGGGAGCGGTAGTACTCTCCATTGTGTGGCCTGAAGTTTCGGACTCTGTGGTCATTGAAGCAGGTGTAGTCGCTATCGTCTCAATAGCTCCTGCTGTCGGGGTTTCCTCAGTCGTTGCAGGACGGGCCGTGGCAACCTTGGTGGTTTCAGCCGTGGGAAGATTGGTGGTAGTGTCCGTCTGAATGCTGTAGTGCTTGAAGCCCTCCAGGATGACAGTTGGAGTCCCGGAAGTGTAGATATGCGTCACCAATTGACAGTTTTCATCCAATGCTGAATTTCCTGAATGTCATTCAACGTACCTCTAAAACTTTCATTTTAGGAAAAAAATATGACGGAACTATCTGCATTACAGAGGCCTACCATTGTGCAGGAAATTGAATCCTTGGCAGTTTGAGGTATCCCGGAGACATTTCGCTGCGCAAGCAATTCTCGAAGGCACAAACAGACTCTGATAATGCTCCAAAACCTCCCACTCGCCAAGGTCAGGCGGATGGTGGAACGTAATTCCTGGGACCTTGTGGCCGTTCGTCTTTGTCGTCGATATGAGAATCCAGATGAGAAGAGTCTTCTGCATCGTGACCTCCGCTCAAAGATTTCCTCCTGATTTTAAGAAAGAAAGCTTCTTTATCTCGTGAATTGATTGCCGATGCCCCGCATGGATCCATGCCGGAAATACAAACGATCGCATAATGGAGTATGCCTATTGTGCATTTTAAAAAATGGTTATGAAAAGTAGAACGATAAACAGGAATCTGGCACATCCTGAGTGTATAAGGGCAGCCAGACTCACTTGAAGAAAATGGACAACCCACTCGTGTATGAAATGCACGGCCCACGCAAGAGGAGCGACAAGAGCCTACTGAGAGGGTCCGATGGGACCCATGGGTAGAGGTTTTCCCCACTTTTTCATCAGCCCGTCGAGAAGTCCCAGTCCTGTCGAAACTTCGTTGATGTCGAACGATAGGTAGCCATTCATGTCAAGTCGGATGATCGATGCCGCGTCTAATCACGATATGAGACCGATGTGATTGGGATCCGAAAACTGTAATCGGAAGCTCATTCCCTCCACTTTCGCAAATGCGATGAATCGGCGTTGCGAATACCTTGCCTTGGTGAGCTCGGTTGCCTTACGGGTACTATTGCGTGTAATGTAGGGGAATGGTCCATACTCGAATGAGGGAATTAATTCCTGAGGATGACGAAGAAACGTTCCAAGTGACTTTCTTCACGAAGTTCCTCTTCCCTCTCCTACTGGGTAGATGTTAGCAATTTGAGCCCTGGCAATTTGAATGCGCCATGGGCGTAGGAGGTCACATGGCGACTGCAGGGCTCAAAATGTTAAATAATTTTTCGGTATCCACCTCCCATCGATGATTTATGAATATGTCAGCGAGGAGATGCTCTGAGCCCTGTATATGCTTCTTGTTCGCACAGGAAGGGAATTCATGTGGGATTCTACGCGCTTCCATCCACATGTAATGTTTTCCCGTAAAAAACGTTCACCTATACGAGGTTTTTTCCGCTTCTCCTCCTAATTTTTTCCTGAAGGGTCTTCTTACAGGTTGAGACGGGAAAAACCCGTTTTTTTCCCTCAGTTTCAGTCTCAATTTTACCTAAGGTAAAAATTTTTTCCAAGGGTTGGTCGGCGTGTTATGAGAATTGTGACCAACTCCTGCGTCCGTGTTGCCTTTCTTCAGCTGTTGGGACTGGAAGAGTAAATGCTCGAAGCACCGCATTCTTTTGCAGGGCATTTCTTATCGGGAGATTGATGACCTTGGGACCTAATTGATGGAACAAACGGGAGCAGGAAACCGAGAGAGGCGAGGTAGCCGAGTCTACAGGCTTACCGTACACCTGAAGCCTAGCCTTATACCTTCGTGCAGTTGCCGAAAATCATGCGATGGCTGGTAGAGTTGGACTGACTGGCATGAGCGTGCACCTCTCGATTTTTACGGTACTGATCCGCCCACAAGCGTGGATCTCAGAAACGTTCCGAAAAGTTCTCCCCCCCCCCGCAATGCCCTGCGATGCAGGACGTGACCTTGCCGCCACCGTTCGAAGAAGGGGGTGGGGGGGTGGGGAAATGCACATGTCGGACTGTCTGACGCGCATCGCTCTCCCCGTCCCCAGTCGCTCTGCTGGAGAAATGCCCAGTGACGTCATCCGGTAACCTCCCCCCCCCCCCCCACGGCGTTTAAAATAAAAAAATGGCGAATGGCCATCTTTTATTTCGAAGAATTACTTTATATTTTGACGAAAATGCTAAAAATTTATTTCAGTATAGTTCAAATTGAATGGTATAGAGGGGTAAATTATTATTACTTTTTCATTTTAAAGAAGAACCTCCTGAAAATGAAGATTTTAACACTCAAAATGTGACAATTTTTTTATTATTCTGATGCAAGAAAGCGAACTTCCGAAGGACTTCGCCAGGGCAGGGAAAATCAGGGAAAAGTTGAAGAAAAACACATTCATGCCATTCCTACTAGGCTGAGGCCGAGTTTGACATTGCACGCTCGAGAACGCTGGGACGAGGACACAGAACAAAACTGTAGCTTTCATTCCATCAAAGGAGAGAAATTTTTCGAGCAGCGCCGAAACCGCACCCACTGAAAAATCGAATGAAAAATACGAATCTAGAATTTCCACAGAAGGTTTGATAAGGCCTCGAACGATGTTTTTTTTTCTGCAACTGGTATTTCCAGGTCCAATAGGAAGGGGAATCGGGTGGCATTTTTTTTCGCTTCCAGTCGCATTTCATGCCTTCATTCTTGGGTCATTGGAATGGTGACGGACGCTACACGTCTTGTATTTCTCGGGATGCTGGGAAGAGAACAGATTCATTCAGCACCGCCTCCTTTGCCCGGCATTACTTAACGTCAAATTGGATTTTCTACCCCTCGAGTGTTATCCTGGGACGTAACTGACCGGATACACAATGGCAGAGAGCTGAGAATCCTCCTAGGCATTTTGCATACCGGAAGTGCCAATGGAGGAACACGTGGCAGCAGTTAGAAATAGACCGACTGGCAGGCTCCCTGAATTTTTATCGCATTCAACTCCACCCGCACGCTTGAATATGAACTCCTGAAAAGCCCCGGGGGGATCGCGCGACGCATGCGACTTTCCCTAGTTGAAGGGGGGGTGGAGAGGGGAATGCACGTGTCTGGCTGTCTCACGCACCTCCCTTTCGTCGTCTTCAGCCCTGCTTCGTAGGAGTGAACTTGACCCAGTGAAGTCGCCAGGTGATCGCGCTTCGAGGGCTTCGTGGAGGAAATGGCTTGCTGCTTTCGCTGTGTCTGCTTCTTCCACGTCCTGTCTTGGGAACGGTGTCAATGTAAGTAGATACATGCGATCGCTCATCTTCGCTCATTAATGGCTTGATTAATGCGACAATGAGCTGAAATCAGCTCTGTTTCTGTATAAATGACACGTGGAGTCTCCTGGGGGCTCTCGGACTGTTTACTTCAGCCTTCGTCATATAAACGGTAATAATCATGACTTTTCTTTTTTCATGACGTTCCTCATAGAGAAAAAGTGTACCTACTCTTAATCTTCAGAATGTCCTAGTGCCTGCGTTCCTGTGATATCAGCGCGAGTTCTCGTATGCTTCGAATGACCGAAGACCTCATGTGAAAGACTAAATTTGAAATATGACAGGTTCAAATTTCATCACACTGCCCATAGAGAAATGACATGTACCGCAACGAGGCACACGCTCTTTCAATGTCTCCCGTATATCCTATAATAAGTCGAATGAAAATTTATTTGTAAACAGAAATCAACTGCAAAAACAACGGCTATAGGTATTTTACTGGTATTTTCACCTCTCTTTGGAATCCGTCGACAGGCGAAATTTGAAGCAAATCAAAAGGAATTCATGTCGTCTCAAATAGTACAATGATGACAAGAGAAGAACGCCTGAATTTTTTTTCGACGACAAAATCAGTCTTTTTGTCGTGGAATTCGTTTCGAAAGTGATTGCATGTGTGTCCCAAAAAGGCAGGAAATTCTGCATTGACTATGGAGGACGGTATCGTACGGATTCCCGAGTTCGTGACTCGCTGGATGAATTCTTCTTCCGTTCATAGTTGCGAATGGTTGGGGCATCCACCTGCGAATGAATTTACCTCAGTGGGATTGGGTCGTCAAGGTCACGAAGATGACAGCTTTCATCACCCGTTCCTGAGCGCTTCATTTGTATCCGATTCGGTCAACTCGGGTGTCGAGGCACATATAGAGGAGATTCCGTTCCTAGAGCTCTTTGCTCCTCCTGTCAGAGTCCCTCCTCTCCACTGTTCGTTTCCTTAATTTTTTAATTCAGTCAAGTAATAACACGTTTCGAAGAGGTTTTTGAAACCAGCTTTATACTTCTGAAGTTCACATGCCTTTCTACCTAAAGTAAGGAGGAAAAAGCCACACAAAAGAAGAATTTGTTTCTAAGTCAAATCAACCGTGAAAAGACAGTGTAACTTCAGGGGAAAGGTTTTGTGCATTTCTGCTCGTTCTCTATCATCTCTGGAGTGAAGTCATTAATACATGTAAATTCATCTTGCATGTACTACTGTGAAATATGCAACTCGTATGCATCGAAAGGCAATCAGCAGGCACCGCTTTAATGTGCGATGAGAAATACGAGAAGTAGTGTATGGAGTACTTCATACGTGAATAATTGTAACCCGCCTACTTGGTATTGCAATTTAATGCCAATATCATGTTAATGACGAAACCTGTCCTAAGTCATCTAGTGACCGAAATTTACCAAACTATTCACTGTTGTGTGATTATCTTAAAAGCACTGTTTCTCAACATTAATTCTCCACGGACTCCCTTCACCATCTGGTAAAGCGGTGAAGTACTGTATGAAGAAGACGATATTTAAAAAAATACTGAAAGGTATAACTAGTTACCTAATATGCCTTAAATTGTTGAAGGAAGTTTTTATTACATACTAACATGAACGATATTTATTGAAAAATTCCACAACGTTGGCCTAAAAAGGACTGCAGAATTTCTTTCGATATTATGAACGAATTAATTTGAGACTTGAAAGAGAAGCTGGCAGTATCGTTACACAGAAAACAGACAAAAAAAAATGCAAAAATTTCCTCGCGATGATCTCCCTGCAAGCCTCTTTAAGCAATTATTCATTTTCGTCTTCCTCCCTTCCCGCAAATAAAAACATTTCCTTCGCACGTGAGCATCGTTCGGATTCATGCTTATTTGGAGCTAAAATCCAATTTCAGCAACAGAATGTTTCCGGTTCAGAACTTGGCTAAATCAAAGAGGAAAACAGACATTGAACTTTCCTCACTCAAGAGAGAAATTGGCATTGCAGCCGTCTTTTATGTGAGTTCTACGTGGATAAACCATGGTTTACCATAGCCATGAAAGCATATATTCGTGTCAAATTCGCAAACGAGCCAATTGCTGAGGTGCTTGCTCACTCACAGTAGCATAGAGCAATTTCAGACCGTTTTTGTTGAATATACCCTTGGTAGATACGAAGGCACCGATGAGATCTGGAGTCATGGTCTTTGGTGTGGGAGGAAATGTCGATGTCCTGGTTGGGTTGGGATGAGTTTGGAAGTTGTGATTGTGTAAGGTCTTGTGGCAGTTGCTTGGGAAGGAGTTGTCCCAGTAGATGTAGTTGCGGCGTTCTTGATTTAGCCTTGGTGGTGGTTGTTGTTGTTGTTGTCGTTGTTGTTGTTGTTGTCGTTGTCATTGTTGTTGTCATTGTTGTTGTGGTTGTCGTTGTTGTTGTGGTTGTCGTTGTTGTGGTTGTCGTTGTTGTTGTGGTTGTCGTTGTTGTTGTGGTTGTCGTTGTTGTGGTTGTCGTTGTTGTTGTGGTTGTCGTTGTTGTTGTGGTTGTCGTCGTTGTTGTTGTGCTTGTCGTTGTTGTTGTGCTTGTCGTTGTTGTTGTGCTTGTCGTTGTTGTTGTGTTTGTCGTTGTTGTTGTGTTTGTCGTTGTTGTGGTTGTTGTTGTGGTTGTCGTCGTTGTGGTTGTTGTTGTGGTTGTCGTCGTTGTGGTTGTTGTTGTGGTTGTCGTCGTTGTGGTTGTTGTTGTGGTTGTCGTCGTTGTTGTGGTTGTCGTTGCTGTGGTTGTGATTGTCGTTGTTGTTCTGCGAGTTCGTTGTAATCTTGGTAGTGTCTGGGGTAGCTGTGGTAGTTGAGGTAGTGAGAACTGTGAAAATCGCAGTGGTTGTTGGCATGGTTGCGGTGTTCTCGGTGGTTGTGGTTGTTGGTATGGATGCGGTGGTCTCGGTGGTTGTGGTTGTTGGTATGGATGCGGTGGTCTCGGTGGTTGTGGTTGTTGGTATGGATGCGGTGGTCGTCGGTATAGTTGTTGTCTTAGGGGTTGTTGATGTGGTAGTGGTAGTTGTCGGTATCATTGTGGTGGTCTCGGTGGTTGTTGGTGTAATTATGGTTGTCGTGGTGGTCTCAGTGGTTGTTGGTGTTGTAGTGGTGGTTTCGAGGGTTTCAGTGATTGTTGGTGTCATTGCTATGATCTCAGTTTCTGTCGGTGTTTTCTCAGTAGCTTCCTGTGTTGTAAGGTCCGTATGAATGCCGTAGTACCTGAAGCCATCGAGGGTGATAGTGGGCACCCCAAAGGTGTAAGAGTGCGTCACCAATTGACAGTTTCCACCCGATGCCGAGTTTCCTGCAACATGTTCCCTCAGATTAATGCCTCCTAAAATACCCTTGGTTTCATAATTTTTTTTTAAAGATTGCTCTGTCCAAAGCACGACCTACCATTTTGCAGAAAGTTGAATCCATGACAGCTGGAGGAATCCCGGAGACATTTCGCAGCGCAAGCAATTCTGGAAAGTGCAGACAGACTCTGATAGTTTTCCAGTACTTCCCCCTCGTGAAGATCTGGCGGATGGTGGAACGAAATTCCTGGGACCTCATGTGCCTTTGTCCTTGTCATTGTCGTCAATACGAGGATCCATATTATAGGATTCTTCATCATGACCTTCTCCCAGAGAGACCTACACCCTTTCTACCGTACAAAAAAAAAGATTCGTCTTTAACTTTAATCGAAAAAACTGGTACATTTTTGCAATTAGAACGATAGCACCACAGTTTACCTTTCCCACTAGCATCAATCTCCTGGCAATGGTGCGTAAGAGACGCTTAGTAACCGAAATATGGAATGTTTAGCCTATTTAAGGCTAACTTTTTCCTTAAGTGATTTTGACCTTTCTTTCAAGGGTGTTTCTTTGAAGTTCACTAAGAGCGAGCTGGAACGCTTTCAAAGTGAAAATAGGTGAGCCACACTACGTTTTTTTCTATTTAATATTGGAATGTAAAGTACTTATCTCCATGATATTCTTATATATTATTCTTATATCTTATATATATTCTTTTTTAGATGAACCTTAATCTTTCGCGGTCGTCTGTCGTGCGAGACCCGACGATTTCGATAGCGTTGCGAGAAAAACCGACCGAAAAAATTTCCCTGTACCCATGTGCAAAGTAATCCAGTAATTTTAATTGTTATGGGAATCGTACAATTGAGGCGTCTAGTCTGTGGTTGGCCCTTCCTTCCAATGCCCTGGAACTGCAGCAGAATCACCTAAAATATGTGTGTAGATTATAAGTGCTAATTAAAGGAACATAATTAAAACGAGGCCATATCTTGAGCGTCAGGACTCCAGTTACACAGCTAGCTGTAGGTTTTCCTCATACTTTATTCGAGGAAAGTGTCTCAGAAGTGTTCATCTAGCAAGTAGCATTCATGCGCACTGCAATTACCAGAACCGTTTAATGAGATGTAGTTCTAACATGCCCTTCAGGGAAGGCCGAGAAGGGAAGGTCTCTCCCTTCCCTGAAGGGAGAGACCTTCCCTGCCCGACCAGACAGTCTTGGGGCTCGGGATCTGAGCGGGTGACTGCGCTTTCCTCCGCTGAGAATTTTTTCTGTATATTTTTAAATTGGTAAATTGTAAATTGTAAAAAAATGGTCGACGCTCGATATAATGAACTCGAAGGGGCGGGTTAAAAAAAAAGTTCGTTAGAGCGAAAATTCGTTATAGAGAAGTTCCCTGGAAAGATAAAGAGACCTGTTCAGTGACTCAGTGACCTTTGTACCGGTTCCTTAAGCTGTGGTATGCAGAGCCCTTACACAACATACCGTACAGTAACCGGAACCGTAACGTAATGCTGCATTACGCTACGGTACTGGATGCCGATCTGAGGACTTACCAGCCATCGATAATACTCATTAGAGTACATTCGAGCTCTCATCAATATTAGAACGCGTTTAAGCTCAGGACAAAGAGGTAATGCCCAAGCGTTGACGACTCAGCGCTGGCACGACGCGACACACGATCGTATTTTCAACGTTGAACTGTTTCATTTCAGTTTTGCTTCAGCGTTGAATCCACAACTTTACGCACCGTGTGGCATTTCTACGTTGAAAAATGAATCCTCACTCAACGTTGAATCTTCGTCGTTGTGCCTAATGTCACTCATTCAAATGATAGAATATTGTCACCTAGGATACCGTTGCGACTGAAATTGGCTGTTTTTTTTGTGTATGTCTGCCTTAGTGCGTCTTAGATTTGACCGCCTGGGTCCTTACGGACGCGTAAGAATTTTTAACACGAATATTCCGCTTTGTTCCCGAGGAAAACCAATCCCTCATCACACCACAAAATGCCGACAAAGAAACAGCCGGTAAACGACCTCGCCCCGACGGTCATAAGAGCAAGCGAATCGTATCGCTTCTCACGCCGCGAATACCGAGCTCGAACGTTCACCGCGTCCGCAGAGCAAAATTATTTAATTTTGCTCTGCGGACACTAATGCGGAATAATTCGGAACTAATTCCGAATGCCATTCTGCCTGGAGTGAGTCGATTCCGAAAAGAAGACTTTGGGCATGGGTGCAGTTCCCAAGTGCGTCTGTGATTCTTTCCATCGAGAAATAATTTCTCCATCGATCCCAATGTCGTGAAAAAATGGAAAGTCATCGCCTAATTACCCCTTGTGCACACGGCTTCTCGACTAGTTAGTGTATTTTGACACCCGCACTCACTCGAAGAAAATGGCCGGCCCACGCAAGAGGAGCGACGGGAGCCCACTGAGAGGGTTCGATGGGATGCGATGGTGGAGGCTTTCTCAACTTTTCCATCAGCCGGTCGAGAAGTCTCAGTCGTGGCGAAACTTCGTCGATGTCGAACGATCGGTAGCCATTCATGCCAAGTCGAATGATCGATGCCGCGTCTAATCACGATACGAGACCGATCGATTGGGATTCCGAAAGCCGGAATCGAACGCTATTTCCCTCCACTTTCGCTGATGCGATGGATCGGCGTCGCGAATACCCTTACGTTGCCTTGGTGAGCTCCGTTGCCTTACGGGTACTATTGCGTGTAATTTAGGGAAATGTTTCATACTCGAATGAGGGAATTAATTCCTGAGGATGACGAGGAAACGTTCCAAGTGACTTTCTTCACGTGGTTCCTCTTCTCTCTCCTCCTAGGTAGATTTAACGCTTTGAGCCCTGGCAATTTGAATGCGCCATGGGCATAGGACGTCATATAGCAACTGCAGGGCTCGAATTGTGAAATGATTTTCGATATCCGCCTCGCATCAATCATTTACGAATATTTCAGTGATGAGATACCCTGAGCCCTGCACATGGTTCTTGTTCGCACGAGAAGGGAATTCATGTGGGATTCTACACGTTTCCATCCACATGTGATGTTTTAGTCCGTGTGTCAGCCACTCCTGCGTCCGTGTTGCTTTTCTTCAACTGCTGGAACAGGAAGAGTAAATGCTGGAAGCACCGCTTTCTTTTGCAGGGCATTTCTTATCGTGAGATTGATTACCTTGGGAAATAATTGATGGAATAAACGGGAGTAGGAAACCGAGAGAGGCGAGGTAGCCGAGTCTAAAGGTATACCGTTCACCTTAAGTCTAGCCTTATACCTTCGAAGCAATTGCCGAAAATCATGCGATTGCTGGTAGAGTTAGAACGACTGGCAGAAGCATGCTCCTTTCGGTTTTTACGGTACTGATCAGCCCACAAGCGTGTATCTCAGAAACGCTGAGAAGCTTCCCCCCCCCCCCCCCCCCCCCCCCCCCCCCCCCCCTCAACCCGAGGAAGCCCCCCCCCCCCCCCCCCCCCCCTTTGCCCTTCGATTCGGGACGTGACCTTGCCGCCACCGTTCGTGGGGAGTGCGAGGGGGAGAGGGGAATGCACGTGTCAGGCTGTCTCACGCGCCTCGCTGTTTCTGTCCCCAGCCGCTCTGCTGAAAGAATACCCACTGAAGTCACCAGGTGGCCCCGTGGCGCTTGCTGCAAACAGGTCTGCTTATTTCGTTGCCTGTAGACTGTACCTTACTCGTCCGGCATACCGATTTTTGTCGATGTAAGTATACTGTATGTGTACTCGTACCATTTTTCCATCTTCTTTTCCTGACAGCATTATCCGAATGCGCCCTTTTTTTGCCGTTTCTGCATAAATAGAACTCGGCGTGTCCTCGTGGGTGCCCTCGGACTATTTACGTCAGCCTTCGTCGCACGAACGGTTACCTAGATAATCATGTCGTTGCTTATTACTCATTTAAGAAAATGTTAGTCGTCAGAATACTCGCGCGCCTGCATTCCTGAGGTGTCGGAGGCGATGTCCCCTTGAAAACACGTAAATCTGAAAGATGAGAGTTATATTTCATTGCCTTGGAGGAATGGATCGCAAAGCCCTCGGACACATGCCTCTTTGTATGAGGTCTCTCATGACCTCAGTATTTTTCATTCCCAAAATGAACGTTTCGTATTCGTGAATCGCAGCCAAGTGTCGGGAAACAATACTACCGGGTGTTGTTTATAGATTGCCACAGCCTAGACTATAGGAGCTAGAAAAACTTTTAAAGTATATTTGGAATCTTTGTTCAATTTTGATTCTATTCAATCCCGTTTCGTCGTTTCTGATGTACGATGGTGAAGAACTTCATTCATTGACCGCATCCGTGCTATTTACGGCTAGAGAGAGCCGGATTCATTACCCGTTCGTGGGTTTTGATTTCACATTCAGCTTCTGCCAGATGAAGTCCTATTTGCCAAAATTTTGCAAAACTTGAGACGTTTGGGAGGCAATTCTGTTGGGGGAGGGGAGAATTTTCTTATGAAGGTTTAGGTTTTCTCTCTCGGTTTTGATTTGAGAGAAGGTAGGATATTCTAAAATTCATTTAACTTCAAGAAATGTATGTTACGGAACTGTTAAAAGGATGAAGGAAAATTATCGAGATTTCAATTCCGACTGATGAAACCTCCCTGGAACTTAAAAAAAATAGGCTTCTCCAAAACTCCTCTCCACATTAAGAAACAGCCTCGTGAATGTGGCCTCTGCCAATAGTTAGTGGCCAATGGGTAAATGCATGGGCAATGCGCGTTCAGAGGAGGATCGTGGTCACATCTGCTTTCTTGTATTCGATTTCTCGATTGCGTGCAGGCATCAGAAATGTCAGGATTCCTTCCTTTGATAACTTGTACGCAAATTTTTTAAGCCAATAAGAGATAATAAAAAAATTAATCTAAAAAATAAAATGATCAACTCCAGTGAAGTAGTCAACCCGTTCACCGAAGAAGGACTTCATCACTTCTTCATCGTCTCATTGGATGTTGCATTAAACTGTTGAATCTGTGATCGAAGATGTGCATGATTTTTTCGTGCTTTCGGACGAACGTTGGTCTTTTTCGAACAGCGAAGGCGGCAGTGGGGGCGCGCAAAACTTCTTAAACGGCATCTTCCCGTTTTCAAGAAAGATAGAAGATTTTCAGGACACGTTATTAAGGTTATTAAGTTCACGGAGAAGTTTTCTAAACTGAAAAAAATACCTCTTGAAAATAAGGACTTCTTCCCAAGTATACGAAATTGTTTCGTCTCAGCTGAGATTTCGGTGAGCAAAAAAAAAATTTACAAAGCTAAAATTTACAGTCCTGAAGCAATGAACTGATTTTTCCGGAAAACATGCAGAATGATTAATTCTGGAAGTAGATTTATTTCCTGTTTGTGGAGACTGCGGAAATTGCAGGAAATTTAGGGACTTTTTTGTTCGAAATATAAATGAGTCTCAAAAGCAACGAGAACAGGCATTTTGCAGGTATATTCGCCCATTCAGGAAACCTATTTGGAGTCTAATTGAAAGGAACTTTGTCTCAATCAGGTCAGTGGTGATACGCGAAAAACGCCTGAATTCCTTCATAGTCAATGGAATCTGCTTTCTGAATGGGAATTCGTTTTGGAAGCACGTTCATGCAAAAAAGGCAGGAAGTCATGCGGGGACTATGGTGGACGGTATCGTACAGATTCGAGTGAGCGTCGCCCGGTTGAATGCTCTTCACTTGTCCTGTGGTGGGGGGTCGGGGGATTCCCCGGCGGTATCGATTTGCCTGGGACGGTGCTTGTATCGAGAAAAGCATGTGATGAAATTGCCCCGATTTTGTCGGTATTGTCAGGAAAATTCAGCATGATGCTTTCGAAAATTTATTTAGCGCAGGACATCATTTGAAGATACCAAGAGTAGTTGTATGAGAAAAAGTAAATAAATCTGAATCGGAGAAGCAATACATGAAGTTGATGAAAGTGTTTTAAGAGGGAAAAAAATGTAACACACAAGGGAAACGACTTCGTGACACCATCAAGCGTGAAGCATACCGTAGGTACAACTGGAGACCATATGTCTCCGGAACTCGCGACCCATTCGATTACAAGTCGCGACGCAATGGAGTTTCATTGCCTTTTGGGCTACAAATGTCTCGTGCAAAATCACTTTTCTGTGCATTGACGGTGAGCAGCTTCAGATTTCATGTGCAAAGAAAAGCGTGAAATTCAAAATTCACAACCTGTGGAGCGGACTTCGGATGCATGTAAGCTCTTCGGTGATCGTTTTCTGTTACAAAGTTTAGTCTACCTATTTCAGAAATGAGACGACTGTGTTAGGAATGAATAAGTCATGAAAGTGCGTGCTGCGCCCAACTGCTAACGTTTTTAGTCGTGACAAACTATTATTGGAGCTGCTGTGAAATTCGATTCATACAGCCCCCCCCCCCCCTCCAAAAAAAAAACCATCACCCACCAACCGTCATTTGTGACGCAATTCAGAGATGGGTATTTTCTTAATTTTAACCTTCTCTAAACTGAACCTTACGTATGCATGACTTCTGTTATTGGTAATGAATGTCATGGAAAATTTACGTGAATTCATGCAATCGAGTTGATCATTGTGGTATCTGATGCTCTGAGGACCTTAATCTACAGATCTGTCAAGGCTACGTCCACGACGAACGTGGAGCTCCCATCGAGATGACAGACTGCGAATTTCGCCGCGGTCGTGAAGATGATGATCTTGTTTACTTTTCCGGTGCCGTCATAGGCGAAATCGTAAGGACAGCCCTGCACCTCCTTCGCATCCTTCTTCGATCCGATGCAGACTTGCAGATTATTCTTCCAGTCGAAGTTGGGGTCGTAGTATGGAGTCTGGGCCGATGCTCCCGTGGTCGAGCAGACTTTGTTGTTCGCCGTGAAAAGAACTTTCTCGGACTGGGGCAGGAGCAGTCCCCACAAGTACTGGGGATTGGGGGTTTGGGTGCAAGGGATGTAGTCCTTTCCGTTTCCCGAGGAGGAGTAAGTCGTGCCCAATGTCTGGTATCTGTAGGCGTTCTGACCTTAATTTGACGAAGGAAACTTTTTATACGATTCATGAGATTGGAAGAGATAGAGGTAACGGGTTTTAATTCCTCACCGGAGAATAGCAGAATGTCGGAATCCAATTGGAAAGCTCCATCTGGATTATTTCCAGGAAAATTAGGAAACAGTTTGGTTAGGTCCAAACATCTCCATTGCACAGAACCGAGGTCGTTCGGCGAGTCATACAACCGTATCTGTTTGTTGCCAAAGAATATATAGATTCTGGTCTTGCCTGACGGGCACGCCTGCCCGGATAGAGATGAATAGTCCCTGGCAAAGGTAAAATACTGGGATTTAAAATTTTTCAGTCGAAGAAATTCATGTTTTTACTTGCCTCTAGTCGGGAGCAAGAAGAACTCACCCGCAGTAGTGAAGAACAGCTACCAGATTATTGTCGTTGCAGTTGGACTTCCCCATATCAGAAGCGCTGATGGGATCTGGAGTCGTAGTCGTTGTAACTGTAGTTGTTGGAGGCAGTGTGGTAGTCGTAGTTGTGGGAGGAAGCGTAGTAGTTGTGGTTGTAGGAATGGTGGTCGTCTCGGTAGTTGTGGTTGTAGGAATGGTGGTCGTCTCGGTAGTTGTGGTTGTAGGAATGGTGGTCGTCTCGGTAGTTGTGGTTGTAGGAATGGTGGTCGTCTCGGTAGTTGTGGTAGTGGGAATGGTGGTCGTCTCGGTAGTCGTGTCAGGGGTTGTAGTCGCGATTGGGGGAGTGGTAGCATCGGTGGTTGCTGAATCTGGGATTGTAGATGTGGGCGGAAGTGTGATGGTATCAGTTGTTTTGGTGACAGTCTCCATAGTTGTGGTTGCGGCAGCAAGACTGGTGGCTTCAGTTGTTGCTGGTTCGGGGACGGTGGCACTCTCTATTGTCGAGCCTGAAATTTCGGATTCTGTGGTTGTTGAAGCAAGTGAAGTCGTTGTTGTCTCCATAGAGACCGGGGTTTCCTCAGTCGTTGCAGAAAGGGCCGTGGCAACCTTGGTGGTTTCAACCGTGGGAAGATTGGTGGTAGCGTCCGTCTGAATGCTGTAGTGCTTGAAGCCCTCCAGGATGACAGTTGGAGTCCCGGAAGTGTAGAAATGCGTCACCATTTGACAGTTTTCATTCAATGCCGAGTTCCCTGAATGTCATTCAATGTACCTCTAAGACCCTTTCATTGTAGGAAAAAAATAACGAAACAATCTTTATTACACAGGCCTACCATTGTGCAGGTAGTTGAATCCGTGGCAGTTTGAGGTATCCCGGAGACATTTCGCTGCGCAAGCAATTCTTGAAGGCACAAACAGACTCTGATAGTGTTCCAAAACCTCCCACTCGCCAAGATCAGGCGGATGGTGGAACGTAATTCCTGGGACCTTGTGGCCGTTCGTCTTTGTCGTCGATATGAGAATCCAGATGAGAAGAGTCTTCTGCATTTTGACCTCTGCTCAACGATTACCTCTTCATCTTAAAAAAAAAAAGTAGCTTCACCTCGCGAGTCAAATGCCGATACCTTACATTTATCCACGCTTGGAATACGACCGATCGAATCGTGAAGAATTCCCTATGCGCAACCTAAGAAATAAAAGTAGAGAGAGATGCATAGGAGTCTGGCACTTGAGCGTATAAGGGCACTCGGACCCACTCGAAAGATTCGCTACCCACGCGGAGCAAATGCACGGCCCACGGAAGAGGAGTGACTGAAGCCTACTGGTGCGACCGAATGGGACCCAGGGGTAGGCTTCTCAACTTTTTCATCATCCGGTCGAGAAGTCCCAGTCGTGTGGAAACTTCATCGGTCGGTAGCCATTCATGTCAAGTCGAATGATCGATGCTACGCTTAATCATGATATGAGGCCGATTAATTGATGAAGATCCGAAAGCTGTAATCGGGCGCTCATTCCCTGCAACTTTCGCCATTGCAATGGATCGACGTTGCTAATGCCCTTACTTTGTCTCGGGAAGGTTGGTAGACTTACGGGTATTTTTGCGCGTAATGTAGGGAAATGGTCTTCAATGAGGGAATCAACCTCTATCGGACGGATTTAAATCTCCTGCGCAAGTGCAGACAGTTATTTTCTACGAAGCTTGTATGCACTCGCTACCTGAGCAATTATTCACTCAATATCAGAGCATTTTTCCAAGACATTTAGGTACAGTATATGTACCTTTAGGGACAAATGCTGTCCCAGTCGCGACATTCGTCCGATAAAGGTTAATGTACAAATAAATGTACGCGCGTACGATAAAGGTTAATTCCGGGGGATAGCGAGGAAACGTTTCGTCTCTTTCTTCACGAGGTTCCTCTTTCTTCACCAATTTGGTGGAGATGCCCTCAGCCCTATATATGCCTCTTGTTTGCACGAGAAGGGGAATCGAGCAGGATTCCACGCGCTTCGATCCGCATGTGACGTTTTGATCGTGTGTCGTTAAAAGTGGGGGCAACTCCTGGGTTTGTGCTGCCTTTCTCCATGTGGAACAGGCGGGATAACGCTCGAAGCACCGCTTTCTTGTGCAGGGCATTTCTTAACGCGAGATCGATGACCTGTGGCGGGATCGATCGAATAAACGGTACTAGAAAACCGGGAGAGGCGAGGTCGTCGAGGTCGACGTCTACGGGTACACTGCATACCTCAAGTCTAGCCCTATACTTTCAATTGCAGAGAATCACCCGACGGCAGGTAGAGTTAGACTGACTGGCAGGAGAGTGGAGAGAGGTAGAGAGCTGCAATTTGGCATGGGATGGTTTTTCAATGGCCCCTACAAGTTCAGCAAATTTAATGGAAATCGGAGGGGGTCAGGTCAATTATTTTTTTTTTGTGTTGACATGACCCTTTCGTTTTTCATCGTACAAGTGCAAGATCCGCCCGCAAGTGTGAATCTGAAAAATGCTAGGAAAAACTTTCCCCCCCCCCCCCCCCCGGTGCCCTGCGACGCAGGACGTGACCTTCCCTGACCTTGCCGCCAGCGAAGGAGGGGAGTGTGAGAGGGGAGAGGGGAATGCACGTGTCAGACTGTCTCACGCACCTCGCTCTCCGTCCCCGGCCGCCCAGCTGGATGAAAACCCGGTTATTCGAATGCATCAAGGTGTTTTATTTTTTCTCTGTTTCCGAGTAGATGGTATGGGGAATATGGGTGCTCTCGGACCATTCATGCCAGCCTTCGTCGCACGAACGGTTAGCGAGATGATCATGTCTTCTTGCTGCTTGGCGTAAATTTTTTCCATCAATATTTCCTGGTCCAAAATGGGAGAATCGTGCGGTTATTACTCGCTTCTGGCCACATTTGAGGCTTTCTACATTTGGGACATTGGAATTGCGACCAACTCTTGTTTCTGTGTTGTATTGCTCAGGTTGCCGGGAAAAGGAGAAATTCCTGTAGCACCGCTTCCTTTGCCCAGCATTACTTAACGTCAAATTGACATTTCTAACCCTTGAGTGATATCCTGGGACGTAATCGACCGTTATCCGTAATACGATGGCAGAAGGTTGAAAGTCGCCCTAGACTAAGTTACAGGCATTTTTTTTTATACCAGAAGGATGTGCTTATACTTAGCTTTGGTTACGGAGAAGCACGTGGCACCAGTGAGAAAAAGACCGATTGAAAGGAGTATGCATCCCTGAATTTTTACTGCATGCATCTCCGTCCCCATACGTACATATGAAATCCTGGAAAGCCCCTAGGGGATCGTGCGACGCAAATGACTTTCCCCACCACCGTTCCACGAAGGGAATGGAGGGTGGAGAGGGGAATGCACGTGCCTGGCTGTCTTACACACCTCCTTCCTTTGTCTCTAGCCCCACTCCTAAGGAGATAATTTGACCCAGTGAAGTCGTCGAGAGGGCGGGTGATTTCGCTCCGTCTGCTGCAAGGAGGAAATGGCCTGCTCCTTTCGCTCTCCGCTTCTTCCACGTCCTGTCTATGGGACGGCAATGTAAGTATTGATGGGTACATGTGATTGTTCATTTTCGCGAATGAGTAGCTTGATCTAATGCGTAAAAGAGGTGAATTTAACTTAGTTTCCGTATAAATGGCATGGGGAATGTCCTGGGTGCCCTCGGACTATTTACGTCAGCCTTCGTCACACAAACGGTAATAATCATGGTTTTGCACATGTGGAAGTGTGAAAAATACGAAGTTAACTTTCTCATATTGAAATAAAAGTGTTCTGAAGGATGATGTATTTGGTTTGCGTGAATCTCTTTCGTTCTTGGAGAAATTAATTTTTAAAACTAGGGAGAACTTTTGAATCATCCTTTATTTCCCAAAATGAGTCGAATGAAAATTTATTTATGAACAGAGACGAATTGCAAAAGCCACGACTGTAGGTATTTTACTGGCATTTTCATCTCTCCTTAGAAGCCGTCGACCGGTGGAGTTTGTAGCTAGCTAGTCGAAAGGAATTCTCATCTCAAACAGGGCAGGGATGACCAGACTCCTGAATTCCTTCATCGACGACGAAATCAGACTTTTTGTCGTGGAATTCGTTTCGAAAGTGGTTGCATGTGTGTCCTGAAGAGGCAGAAAATTCTACAAGGCAGTCCCTCCTCTCTACTGTTCGTTTCCTTGCTATTGATAATTCTGTCACTTCAAGTGAAACTCATTTTGAAGAGATTTTAAAAATCAGCTTTATACTTATGAAAATCGCAAGGCTTTCTACCAATAAGTAAGGAGGATACCATGATAAAGAATAATTTGTTTTCAAGTGCGAAGATCAAATGTGAAATGACAGTGAAACCTCATGGGGAAGGGTTTGTGCATTTTTTGCTTGTTCTCTATCATTTCCGAAGTCATTAATACGTGTAAATTCATCCTGCATATACTAGTGTGCAATGTGCATCGAAAGTCTTTATTAGAGAAAATTAGTAGCCACAGATTTCATGTGGGGATTAATTTGAATCTTGACAAAGAAGCTGTATCATTGCACAGCAAAGCAGACAAAAAAACACGAGAATATTTTGCCTAACGATGATTTCCATGCAAGCCCATTAAAAAAAATTATTCATTTTCGCCTCCCCCCCCCCTTTCCCCCCAAAAATTAATCATCGTACCTGGGCCAGGAACAGTACCACTGAGGAAGTGCGGATTGTCTTAGTAATAGTACATGACATTTGAGAATCCTGCTCCTCCATTAAATTGAATCACATTCATTTTAGTTCGCGCGCGAAGATCCATCAGTTTCATATTCATTCGAAAAGGAAATGCAGTTTCTTTCAGCAATCGAATGTTTACGGTTCAGAGCTTAGCTACATTAAAGAGGAATGCAGACATTGAACTTTTCTCTCTCAGGAGCAAAGTTGGCATTGCACCTGATTTTGATATGATTTCTACTAGGGTTAAACATGTTTAACCAAAGCCATGAAAGTATTTGAGTGTCGAGTTCGCAAACAAGAAGATTATTATGGTGCTCGATCACTCACAGTAGTAAAGAGCAACTTTCAGACCGTTTTTGCTGCATAAAGCAATGGTAGTTTCGGAGGCATCGATGGGATCTGGAGTCATGGTCGTCCGTGTGGGAGGAAATATCAATTTCCCGGATTGGGAGAAGTTTCGAAGTTGTGGTTCTGTGAGGACTTGTGATAGTTGCATCGGGAGAAAGTTCTCCCAGTAGCTGTAGATGCAGCGTTGTTGGTAGTTCTTGATTTAGTTCTGGTTGTTGCCGTTGTTGTTGTTGTTCTGTGAGTTCGTTGTTGTCTTGCTGGTTTTAGGTGTTGTTATCAATGTTGTTGGGGTAGTGAGAAGTGTCGTAGTCGCCGTAGTTGTTGGCGTGGTTGTAGGTGTCATCGTGGTGGTCTCGGTGGTTGTAGGTGTCATCGTGGTAGTCTCGGTGGTTGTAGATGTGGTCTCGGCAGTTGTAGGTGTCATCGTGGTGGTCTCGGTGGTTGTAGGTGTCGTCGTGGTGGTCTCGGTGGTTGTAGGTGTCGTCGTGGTGGTCTCGGTGGTTGTAGGTGTTATGGTCTCAGCAGTTGTAGGTGTCGTCGTGGTAGTCTCGGTGGTTGTAGGTGTCATCGTGGTAGTCTCGGTGGTTGTAGATGTTGTGGTCTCAGCAGTTGTAGGGGTTGTCGTGGTAGTCTCGGTGGTTGTAGGTGTCGTCATGGTGGTCTCGGTGGTTATAGGTGTCGTCGTGGTAGTCTCGGTGGTTATAGGTGTCGTCGTGGTAGTCTCGGTGGTTGTAGATGTCGTCGTGGTTGTCTCGGTGGTCATTGGTATCGTCGTGGTTGTCTCGGTGGTTATTGGTGTCGTCGTGGTGGTCTCGGTGGTTGTAAGTATTGTAGTGGTGGTTTCGGTGCTTGTTGTCTTTGCTGTGGTCTTTGTCTCCGTCGGTGTTTTCACAGTAGCTTGCTGTGTTGTACCGTCAGTCTGAATGCTGTAGTGTCTGAAACCGTCTAGGATGACAGTGGGGACGCCAAAGGTGTAGAAGCGTGTCACCAATTGACAATTTCCATCCAGTGCCGAGTTTCCTGGAATATGTTGTTTAAATGAATACCTCCTAAGACCCTTGAGTGACTTTCTAAAAAAGACAAACAACAATGCTGTGTTCAAAGAACGACTTACCATTTTGCAAGAAGTTGAATCCGTGGCAGTTGGAGGAATCCCGGAGACATTTCGCAGCGCAAGCAATTCTGGAAGGTGCAGACAGACTCTTGTAGTGTTCCAAGACTTCCCCTTCCTGAAGATCTGGCGGATTGGTGAACGTAATTCCTGGGACATTATGTGCGATTGTCCTCGGGATTGATCTCAAAATTAGGATCCATATTAGGTGAGTCTTCAACATCATGACCTTCTCCCAGAGAGACCTACGCTCTTCTACTAAAGAAATGATACAGCACATGTATAACTAATATCGAAATTATGGGCACACTTTTGCACTTAGAACGATATCACTAAAGTTTGCCTTTTCCCACCATCATCTTTCTCCTGGCAATATAGCCAATGGTGTTCAAGAGACGGCTAGCCATCGAAACATGTATTAATGTGTAGCTTATTTAAGGCGAAGATTTTATGATCCTAAACATAATCCTTGCACAAAGTAAGTCCATCAATTTTAATTGTTATGGAAATCGTCCCATTGAGGAGTGGTTTTGGTTTACCTTTCCTTCCAGTGCATGGGAACTGCAGCAGAATGACCTAAGTCGGGGGTCAGGAATTCAAGGCTCATGAAGCCAATTTGGTTTCAAGGACCGAAAAGTTCGGCTCATGGCTAAAAGTAATGGTTCTTTCTTTTTTTTCTCATGTATCAAGCAATACACTGTTGCCCACTTTAGTTTTGAAATTCTTTGGCTCACGAGCACTTAGCTCAAACGTAATATGGCTCCCACGGTCGAAAAGCTTCCCGATCCCTGGCCTAATTAGTTGGTATGGATTATAAGTGCTTATTTAGGAAATATGATGAGGAGGCTAAGATGCTTGCAATAATCTTGAGTGTTTGAACTCCTGTTATACAGTTATCGAGGGATTTTTCGCATACATTATTCAAAGAAAATATATTTTGAATGTTCTCCATCCAGCAAGTAGCATTCACACGCACTGCAGTACTAGAAACTTTTAGTGCGGCATGGTTGTAATGTACCATTTGAATAAAGTCAGGGATTGCGAGGCCGGTGCCTCGTGGACCAGACAGTCTTGGAATCTGGGCGAGTGACCGCGTTTTCTTATACTTTCCTCCACCGCTCTTTTTTTATTTATTGGAATGGCATATTACGGTACAACATGCCGTACAATACGCGGAAGTGATGGTACCCAGTTTTTCCTGGGAGACATACTTTTCTGAATTCCACATCATATATAAGTTTCTGAGACACTCGTCAATCGAGAAGTCAAGATTCTACAGGGAACAAGGTGGAAGTAATCTGCAAGGGAGAAACTCGCCCATGCAGATTTAGGCGCTCACACTATGGGCCAGTACTTCGCAATCGGTGTGTCGCGGTATTTTCAGAGTTATAGGAAAGGAAAGAACATCTCTATGGTTTATTATTCTCAGACTACGACCGAAGAAACGTTGGTCGAATTGACGGTGATGAAAATATTATTCACATTGACATTGTGAAATTTGGTTCGGTATGCCGCGAGGATCGAGCAAACTCGAGAGTGGGCCGTGAAATAAAGAAAAGGTTGAGATGCACTGCCATAGACGCACAAGTGTTGAGAAAAGACGCAGGCCACACACAAGGGAGACGGCAGAAAGCCTACTGGAGAAAAGGGAAGACTCGACGCTGACCATATACGTAAGCTGTTCCCTTTTGCGTCAGCCAATCATGGAAGTGACATTCCTGTCGAAACTGTGGGGGTGGGTAATCGATGGCCAATTGCGCCTATGGTTAGAGGCAAGTTATCCGGATCGGAAGGCTAAAAATTGACACTTCCTTCCTCCGCACATCATGTGGAGAATCGACATGAAAAATACCCCTGCCCTAGCCCTAGTAATTTCATCTTTCTTACTGGCACCGAATAAAACGCAAAAAATGTCATGCCTCGATTTGTTCATCGTCTCGGGTCAAAATACCATGGAATGTGAGAATCATTTCTGGAAAGTCGAAAGATCGCACGGAAAATGGGCATTTGAGCATAATTCTGCGCTTCTCATGGTCTAAACGCCCATTGACTTTGCCAAGTGAAGTGATCGAATTTCTATGCAATCCCATTGGCTCGTGCAACCTTGCCACGACCGCTCCGCGGCGGGTTCAGGTGGTTCAGCCACTTCACTGGGTCGTGCGATGGAAATGTTGACGCCATTATTCCTCGCAGGGAAACGAGGTGGAGAGGCCAGTGTGAAGCTGTCTCACGCTACTCTTCGCTTCCAGTTCCACTGCTGAAGGCCCAGTGAAGTCGTCCGGTGATTCGGCTGTGTCAGCTGAATAGGTAAGTGTCCGAGGTGAATTTCGCCTTTACCATGTCTATCGTTGCGGACTCGGTCGTCTGTAGAACAATTGCAGCCTTGGTCGTTTCACTGGCTCCAGCTGTTTTGGCTGTTTCTGTCATGGCAGTCGTAGCAGGACGGGTGTGTATGATCGCGGTTGTTTCCACTGTAGCTTGCTGTGTTGTAAGGTCAGTCTGAATGCTATAGTACTTGAAACCGTCGTGGATGACAATGGGTGTCACGGAGGTGTAAGAATGTGTCACTAATTGACAGTTTCCATCCGATGCCGAGTTTCCTGAAACGTGTTCACTGAGATTAATTTCTCCTAAGACGCGCTTTCATACAAAAAAGAGTAACCAAGCTGTGTTCAAAGTATGACATACCATTTTGCAGAAAGTTGAATCCTTTGCAGTTGGAGGAATCCCGGAGACATTTCGCAGCGCAAGCAATTCTGGAAGGTGCAGACAGACTCTTATAGTGTTCCAAGACCTCCCCCTCACCAAGATCTGGCGGATGGTGGAACGTACTTCCTGGGACCTCATGTGTGTATGTCCTCGTGATTGATCTCAAAATGAGGATCAATATTATAGGAGTTTTCACCTTCATGACCTTCTCCCAGAGAGACCCCTGCACCTTTCTACTAAAGAAATAATTCATCTTTTATCTGTAGATGTAACTGAAATCATGGATGCGGAATTGCTGTGTGACCTCAATTAGCTTACTCTATCTGAACTAAACGTAAATTTAAACTCAAACTCGCAACATTTTCATTGAACTTGAGCTGAAGTCCTTCTGAACGTTTACTTAACACGTTGGCGACAATGCGTCCTGATGGCAGGATGCAGATTTTTTTTCAATGAATGCCCTCTGGAACTGTTGAGAACGTTCCAGAAGATTATGATTTCGTAAGTGGTCCCACGCGGCGGACAAGCAAAAATAGGCTGGTCGTCAACATGTTAATCAAACTAGAAAATTAGGGATGTTCTTGAGTTCGCAACTGAACCGAACCCAATCTAAAAATTTAGGGTACTAGCCTTTTTCCGTTCATTTATCTGTACCACACAGTGTTAATTTATTTCCTGTTTTCCACTCCCACATTTGGAAACTGAGATATCCCCTTGTCCGACTCATTCACAGGTTGAGGGAAGTAAGGCTCGTCCCATCTGCCACAAATGGAAAGTCCATTTGTGGCAGATGAGACGAGCACATGCACCTCCTTCCCTGCCTTAATCAAGTCATAGATAATATTCTGAGATACTCTTCAAAAGCAAAAGTCAAATTCCACGGGGGCAAGGTGGAAGTAATTCTACAGGGGCGAATCTCGCTCGTGCAGATTTGGGCGGTCACCCTATCGACACATAAGTGACGAATGGAAACAGGCCACATACACACACGAGAGAGACGGCAGAAAGACTACTGGAGAACCGAGAGGACTCGATGGTGGCCTCTCCATTTTATGTAAGCTGTTCCCTTCTGCGTCAGCCAATCATGGAAGTGACATTCCTGTCAAAACTGCGGGGGCGATCTGTGTGGGGGGAGTTCGATGCTAATTTCGCCAAGCAAAATGACTGATTATGCGTCTCGGTTAGAGGTAAGTTATTCGGATCACAAAGGCTGTAAATGTACCCTTCCCTCTGCGTATTATGCGAAGAATACATATACCCTTTTACTAATCGCCTCATGCCAATAAACGCTTATGGAATGCGAGGATCATTTTAGGAAGGTCGGAGGATCGCACGGAAAATGGACATTTGGGCAAAATTCTGCACTCATCGTGGTCTGAAGGGATACTGACGACGCCAAGTGATGGAGCTACATTGCAATCGGATTGGCTTATGCGACTCTGCCACGACCGGCGGTAATGAGCCGCCATTATTCCTCCCAGGGAAACGAGGTAAAGAGGGCAAGTTTTAAGCTGTCTCACAAACTTTGCTTTCTTCGCTTCCAGCTCCTTTCGTGCAATTTTCTTTAAATGCCTTTTTCTTGCGCAGCAGAAAAGTTTCCCCTGTCTGCATTGAAGGACCGAACAAATGAGACCAGAATCGAAGGATATGGAGGGAATTTCGAATAATAAAAAAGTTGAAAATAATGACAGAATAAATAAAAAACTCCCCGGCAAGAGGCAGGGCTATTTTTTTTTAAATCAGAATATAAATAAATTTGAAAAGCAAGCAAATACTGGTATTTTAGGAGTATACACTCTCCTTGGAATCCGTTAAAGGGCTGTGTCTAAACCACGGTGAAAGAAATTTAGGTTCCTTTGACGTAATTTCTGCTCTGATTAAAGAAATTCTTATATATTCATTTATTGGAGAATTAGGGTGACATGCACGGAATCCGTTTAAGCTAAACTAATCTGATCTCACAATGGTCCCCTATGGGAATCAGTTTACCAAGATAAACGTTATTCGATGAATAAAATATTTAACTTTAACTTTAACTTTAAACTGATTCGTTCTCACCATGCTTCTACCTGTAATGGGTATCTATGGGAATCTCACCATTGTGAGATCAGATTAGTTTAGCTTAAACGGATTCGGAACATGTCACTCTTAATCTGTCGACCTTTTCATCGAATCAACTTTGTGGCCCTTGCATGGACAGTTTGGGAAACCGTTCCGGTCGAAACTTCGTCGATGAACGATGCTCATTCGTACCTCGTCGTAAGATCGATGGTTGCCCTCGCGTATTTATGCCATGCCTAGTCACGATATGAGACTTGGTAAGAGATTGGGATCCGAATGCCGTAATTTGTCACCCCTCCTTTCTCTACGATCGAACTCGGCCATAACGACCTAGGTCATAAGGTCCAACGGGTCTTTGTCTCGGCGCGAAGCCGTATCGCTTTTGGCGAGCTCATTTATTGCATGAACTTCGCCATAACCAAAATAAATTTTTGTGCCACTGATAAATTGACCTTTTTTTTAAGTTTGTTATTCGGAGCATGACGACGAATGAAAATTGCAGTGTTAGGGGTTTTCCATCATCGTTGTATCCAACAATTTTTTTTCTAGGAGCGGCATTTACTGAGGTGCCAGGAAGTTCACACGAGTGGGCAGCGTGATAAATCACTCTTTTACTCTTCTTTTAATGTTTACAATTATTGTTGACTCGAGGCGTCTGAAAAACGAAAAAGGCAAGCCTTCCATTAAATCGATCATGAGATCGATTTAATGGACTCGTTTTTAATTCATTTGATCGAAAGTGAGTTAATACATGGAATTCCGAGCTGACTGAGAAAACTGGCAAATGCGTAGATCCCTTTGTTTTTATCGCTCTGTTCCACCCAAAAGCGCAAATCTGAACGCCCTGAACGCCCTTTGTGAGTCATGCGGTGCAGGATTGCCCCCACCAGTCGAGGGAGGAGAGTGCACGTGTCTGGTTGTCTCACGCGCCTCGCTCTCTTCGCTTCCAGCGCTTGGAGAACTCACACTGAAGTCGTCCAGGTGATCCGGCTGCGTCTGCTGCATGGAGGTTGTGGCCACTCGCTGTCTGCTTCTGCCTCGTCCTGCCTACGAGATGGCGTCGATGTAAGTGGATATTTACTATTTAATATAATAGTGAGGTAATTTCGCTGTTTCCGTGTAGATGGGATGCGGTGTGTCTCGGACTAATGACGTCAACCCTTGTCACGCGAACGGTAAGCACAATAACCATGTAGCTTATTTTTTTATTGGAGAAAAAGTTTAGCTTAATCGTCAGAATATTCGTGCGACTGTATTTGTGTCAGGGTGAAGATATGAGAAAATAAGGGGTGGCTAAATGTCTCGAATACTATTATTTCGAAGTCTTACACATCTTTATTTTTTATTTTGAGCAAAAACTTCCATAGCGAGTAGAAAATTCTGAAAATGTAGATTATATGATGAAACTGTTAACCGGATGAGAAAGATTTCTTTAAAGTACTTGGCCGAAGAAAGGCCGAAAAACAGTCCACAATTTTTTATTAATCGCCAAGCGGCGTAAAATGGTAACAGGAAAAAAATTGTTACAGGTCACGCACGGATTGATACAGGTAGGAAATATCAACAAGGATAGAGGCATAGAGGATTATTTTTGTCAGAAGAACTGGTTGAAGACAAGGACTTTATTAAATACTTTGTTCGCCCCTTTAGGAAACCGTCGAAGGGTGGAGAAAAAGAATTCACGTTGCTTCAAAAAGGACAATGCTGCAGCGATGAAAGATGAACTTCATGCACTGATTCTGATATTGTTCCTTCATCGTGTGAAATTCGTTGTTGAAAGTGTGTTGCATGTGCTGCAAAGAACCCAAATATTCCTCTGTGCCCGTCATTCCGAGAGGATCGAAGGATCGGGTCCAGGTTCGAGGCCCAACTTTTGCGTCATTGACCATGAAAGTGGCCACGGTCGATCGCAGTCGTCACAGCTAGTCCGCACGCGTAGCAAAGTATCGTAGGCGGTGAAAATATATTTCGCACAAATTTTCATTGAATGGGCAAGGGGGAAGAAGACAGAGGTATGTTTAATTAACGTCTGCCAAAAATGTAATGCACAAGCATGGTGAAAATTTTAAAGTGTGAAATAAATAAGGCCGACTCCAATTCCTTAGTTCTCGTGTCGCAATTTAACGTGAAATTAGTGATGTTTTGAACCTTTATGGAACCTTTATGGAACTTACCCTTTTGAAGATGGATGTAGTTTGACGTGGACGTGAAGTTCGCGTTCGACAAGGAGTAATCAACTTCACGCGAAAGAGAGGAAAATTCAGGCATGCAATAAGTTCGTGGTTGCTAGGGGTAGGTGAACGACGCAATTATGATATTACAGCACTTTGACGTCACCTGATTTTTTTTATCATAGACTTGGCGCTTTCTTGCATATATACAGGGTGTCTCAAAAAATGTATACACACTTTGATGACCACTAATTCATACATTTTTTGTTTTTCAGGAAAAATTATTAATATAAACATGGGTGATGTACGCTTGACGTTTGAGCAACGCAAATTAGTATTGAAGTGGTATTGGAAATTTGAGAATGCATGTGATAACCACATGATTCTTTACATTTTTTATCAAAGTGTGTATACATTTTTTTTGAGACATCCTGTATTTCTCTCTTGTCTCTCCAATTTCATCATCTTGAATTGTGAGGCATACACGTCGAATGGCACCTTACGATTGACACGATCTTGTCTTCCTAGAAAGAAAAAGGTCTGGGCACAGGATTCGACGGCATCGAAAAGTACAGTGTGTTTGGTAGGAACCTTTGGAGTTAATAAAATTTAATGCAAAGTGTTTGCAACCTAAAAAGGTCGGGAATATTGCCAAATGAATAGGTAAACGACCATGGATGAAGTCGGTGGAGTCACTAAATCTCACCCGAGCGATAAAAGGGGAGAAAATTATTGCCTTCAAGGCGGTGACACCCACACACCCCCCCGGAAAATACCAAGATACATAGACTATCAGATAGGCTCGAGTGGCTCACGCGCCTAGCGGCCGAGGAGGGAGCGCAGTCACTTGAGGCACGTGAATGTGCGTGTAGTGACGTCACATCTGGGATATGATTCGCCTTATTGTCCGCTGCTTTTACCCATTTTTATTTTGCTTTCAAAGGATGAAGCTGATGTGTAAAAGAGCAGTCGAGTAGAATATCCACACAACGAATGAAAAGCTACGAAGAAAGGAAAGGCCTAAACAGAAATGAGAATCATGTATATAGCCTCGGGTCTGCAGCGCAGTCAGAGACAAGAAACAGCGAAAACCAGACGTAGCTACCTCGGCGAGGGCTCAAAAGGGAATGAGTGGAATAGGCGTAGTCACGGCCTTTTATAGCGCAGTCACTTTAACGGCAGGTGAAAAAAGCCTTCACGCACCTAGCCACTCTGGAGGGCCTTGGGAATGACCAATAGGATAGGGAACTCACAGAACATTGAGGCGGACGGAGTGAGGAAGGAGAATAAACAGAAATAGGGGGGCAGTCTCGTCTGGCTCTTTTTATGCTCCAAGGTCCCGCTTGTACCTTGTCCTACTCGGCAATCCGAAGCCTATGGAGGGAGGAAATGGCACACTTTGAAAGAAGACAAACGAGGGGAAACAACCGGTATTGCTCACTGGCTGTGCGTTCAACGGTTTGAGAAACACCTCAACCTACTGCGGGGGCGGGCAAAGTGCAAAATTCACGTGAAGTCCGTGTTAGACAATGGGGAGATATCCCGGCAACCGAGTTTCCGCCTGCGTTTTTTTTATTAATTACCCTTTAAGTAGATGAGTAATGGCAGCCATGAGAAAAGAGCCGAAACCTCGTCTTTTGTTTTTAATAGGTGATATTAGGACGTTTCATTAAACCCACATTTTATGGTGATGGTATACCCTATCTCTTGCGAGAGTTAATTAAGGAAAAGATACCTATGCCCGGGATTTCCAGGTGCCAGCTGTCCAGGGGACATCGTCAAGCCAGTTGATAAACTGGCTTGAATGCAAACATTGATCTCAACTTCAATGGTATCCGAGCACCTAGATAGTCCCATCACTACTGAGACGGCAGAGAGAGAGAGAGTGCAGAATAAGGGGAGCACAACCCGAGAAATGGTGTCTGGTGTCTGTCTGGCTCTGCCCTTTATGTCCCTCAAGGCAATGTTAGCCCCCGCCCCCCAAACAAGGAAGACCATCCCATATCGTACCTACAAGTCAGTCTCGCTCTAACCGGCGGAAACGGCCTATTCGGCTGAGCGTCCTTGTGCCGTCCTTGTTCGATTCCCCAACCACGCCCTACCCAGGTGTCATTATTTGGGTACACACCCGATCCCCGGATTCTTAGGCGATCGGTTCCCGGTTAGAAAAGGGATCAATGAAGGTGAGGGGAAATAATGCACTGCGCATTATTTATTCATCCACAAATAATGTTTTTAGATAATTTGTAACTGAAAACTCAAGGTTTCATTTTAGGCTTGTGAGAGACTCGACCGGTTCATCGGAAGGGGAAAAATAGGTCACACCACGGTTTTTTATTATTATAAATTATCAAATATATACAGGGTGGGCCAAATAAAAAAAAAAAACAAAGGAGTACGCTGAATTTCAACTTTCTCCCTGTAAAACCATAGAATCTGTAATTACTTTCTCGTGACCCACACCAAAATGTGCTGTCGAAAATATCGTTATGGACTTGATTTGCCGAGAGCCATTGATGCGTGGCGTATGAGACCAGCGGTTTGTGTTCAACGAAATGAAAATGTCTAGTTGAAATGAAACTTCATGAACCAAAGTGTGTCCGTTCGTTTTTGGCATTTGTGAATGTTGTTTTCGTTCCATAATTTCGCTTGTTTTTTCTTCAGTTGTGAGGAATTTTACGCTTGAAGGAAAAAAAAAAATTAAACACCTACTTTTTTTTGTGGCAAATTTGGTAAATTAAAAACCATGTTCATACTTTTCGGAATTTTGATAAGAACCGGCAGCCTATAATCAAATGGACAACTCACCGAATATGATAACTTTTTTTTTTCTGGTTAGAAGAAAAAGTGCCAAAAAACTTGAGCCTCTCATAATATTGGATGGAGAAATTTAAGAAAATAAACTGACCTTTTTTTTTTGACACATCCAATCACCAGATGAAAATCCACGTAATTGTTTCGTGTCGAGATAGGGATTCCTTTAGGATTGCATGCATCTCCATAGTAATTTCTCTGTCTGGAATAAAAAATTATAGTAAAAATTATACATTTCAGTCTATGTTCATCAAGTGAACACCGGAAACCTCTCCACATCCTTAATTGAATAGAACGCAATTAGTGAAAATTAGTGAAGAAACAACGTGGAAGAATGATATTGAATGTTCCCATCTAGAAATCTAGATCGTCGGTCCAATTCCGTTTTCGACGGTCAAAAAATCAACTAGCTGATATTGCAGAGAATATTTTGCGATATGACCTTTAGTTTAGAAGGAAACCTTCAATATCATTCCTCGATGTTTCTTTACCGCTATATGACAGGGAATTTTACGGAGGGCTTCAAAACTCTGAAACAATGACGACTGCCTTCCCGGAATCACCGTTTGATCTGGAAGATAATTATTTACAGAATATTCATCAGAATATTCATCAGTAATAATCAGCAGTACTTGACTGCCGATACCTCGCAATGAACACAATTACATCCGATGTTGATTACGCCATAATCTGTGGATTAGAGCGTTGCACATCTCCAATGCAATATCGAGCTTCGATGCAAGTTTTACGACTTTATGAGTGCCCCCTCCCTGTTCATCGGCCCTCGCATCTTTTTCGTTCTTGAATATTTTTTCTATCTCGGCACACATATGTGGGAAGGATTAAGGGAAAAATAAATAGGTTTATTAAGGGCGTTCGGAATGAAATTAAATGCTTCAATATGGGATTGGAAAAGATAAAGACTTGAAGAAGGACTAGACTCGCAAATCACTAATGTAGTTGTAGACATTTACCTTGGCTCCAAGCTTCTTTGCCTTTTCTGAAGTGTTTCTCTATTATATATATATATATATATATTTCACGAAATGGGTTTCCGATCCAGAGTTTTATTTTACTTACTTATGACTCGCTCCTTCATGTAATTCTTTTCAACTGCACGTGCTTTGTTACAGGGAGTCCCTCTTTTCATCTCAGCTACAAGACTTTCTGACATTTTGATCTTTTCAGAACCAGGGACCTCGATATCGAACGGCCTGCAGTCGGCTACTCCCAAGCAACAGATTTCACAAAGGAGCCGACAGGCACGATGTTTTTCTCACAGTAGAATTTCAGCGATTTCCTCCGTTACTCCCCAAGAAATCCGTCCGGTAAAAAAAAAATGACAAACGGACCCGAATCGGATATCTCATCAGTCCTGTCTCCTCCACCGTCCCGACGGCGAACGTAGGTGTTGGCCCTGTCGTCCCGACGGCGAACGCAGGTGTTGGCCCTGGCGTCCCTTGGCATGGGGAAGGGATGCGAATCCGGAAGGACAAGCCTGTCCGTTTGGAAATTTCGTCCCATCCTATTGTTCTCGGGAGATGCACGAAGGGTGCACCGGTTTTCATAGGTGCAGTGCATTGGTCAACTGAACGAAGAAATAAAAACCGTTAAATGATTTAATTGTAGAGTGGTTGATGCCTGCACAAAAATCGAGGCGATTTCCACCTTCCATGTTTACGATTCAAAAACGTGAGCGTTTTTCACTCCCATCAATTTATAATAAAAAAAAAGATAAATTATCAAGGCAAGAATATCAACTGTGCAAACTGAGGTGGTAGAAGAAAATGGATTGTCACGGTACATTTATCTCACCTCCAACCGTTTCCAAGCACTGGATAGTTCACCACTAGACGACAGGAGCAGGGAGGAGTTCAACCCAAGAAATGGAAGGTCTGCGTCTGTCTGGCTTTGCTCTTCTCCCCCCAAGGCATAGTCTCCCTCCTGGGGCAAGGAAGACTATGTCACCCCATATCGTTCCTACAAGACAGCCTCGCTCTAACCGGCGGAAACGGCCTGTTCGGCAGAGCCATAGAGTGTATATAGATGGAGAGGCCTTCGCTGCCTCGAGAGTTACAAGTGCTTTCGCCATCTTGGGACGGAACCGTCCCAAGATTGAAGAAGCATAACGTGATTGGTTGGGTGGAGGTCCCCAGGCATATAACCCAGGGCAAGTTTGCCCTTGCCCTTTTGCCCTCCCCCTCTCCACGTGTCTGCTATGAAAAACCTCGTTCGTACGACTTCAGTTAGATGGCGGCCGCGCCATAGGGGAGGCCCCTCCATTATACACTCTCTATGGGCAGAGCGTCCTTGTGCCGTCCGGGAGGTTGGGGTTCGATTCCCCAACCACGCTTTACCCAGGCATCATTATTTGGGTACACACCTTCCCAGGGTTCATAGGCGCTCGGTTCCCGGTTGAAAGGTGTGGGAAATGATGCATTATGCATCTTTTTTTTAAAGCTTACATGTCAAAAATAGGGTTTCTCTTACTACTCCTATAATTACTCAATTACCGGACCTCCAAAACCGTAGTGGTCCTCCCATTCCACCCAATATGCATTGCAGAATTTCCTTTACTTGAGCTCAGATTATTCGACTGGTGTCTGGTGCAGAACGTCACAGACATCGAACCAGCGCACCGATCGCAAAGATCACGCGACGTCAAAATAATGCGAAGACGAAGGCTCAATTCATGTCAATTCATGTCAATTCGTGTCATGAATTGACGCTGACAGAGGCTCTTTTTCTGCGGAGGCCATTAACAGTATACAGAATTTCCCCCAACATTCCAGGTCCCTGATTTAATTAACAATATTGCTTTTTCAAAAGCATCAAACGATCAATCCTACATGATTTTTTCTTCACTTGCCTTGTAAAGATCGATTTGACCTTTGACACAGCTTGTAAGATGGTCACTTCTCCCCTCAAAAACTGTTCACTTCCCCTCTTCCTCATTTTGGGAAAAACAGTATGAAGATCCCTTCCACCTCGATCGAAGCCACACGTCTCCATCATGCCTCGCAAAGAATTCTTCCGATCCGAATCGACCCGCAAAAGACCGGTCGGTCTGGCTGCATCGCGGATCTGCCGGGGAATGGTCTCTCGAAAGCGGCTGGGTGAAGAACTCGTTTCCCCTATCGTTTCAAGAGACTACCAATAGTTTGAGAAACAGTCGGTAGATGTCACTCGATTCCCCGGGGGGGGGGGGTCCTTTCATTCCTGTCCCTCGAAGATTTGATGTGATCGGGAATTAGAGAAGCCTTTCGTCTGAAGGGAGAACGAGAATGGATCAGTTGCACTTGTAAGTAAAATCTTCAGGTTATAATGTAATAATGCTAGCATTATCACGGAAGACGCCGTTTGTTGCGATCACGTTGGTGCACGAACATTTTCGCACAAGCGCCTGGTAACAATAGGCGGCGGCAATTTGGTGGCTTGATTGAGTTTTGGTTTTCCAAATTCGATGACATCATCCGGCTGATAGCAAGAAACCAGAGATTACAACCAGCGACATCTGCCGCAAGACATGCGCCGCTTCAGTTAAGACCGAGGTGGCTCGCGTCCGCGACCGCGTCCACTCCGCAGTTCGATCCGCGACGGCGAGGAGGAAAGGCTAGCAATACTGTTTCTCTTTGAAAATAAAAATGCGGGGGTGGGGGAAAGATCAATTTTTCAAGGGAGAAGTGACCATCTGCTAGCGCCCTCAGTCAAAGATCAAATCGATCTTTGCAAGGGAAGCGAAAAAAATAAATAATGTGGACTTGATAGTTTTATGCAATTAAAAAAATGCAGCACCAATCGATAATTAGATAGGGACCTGGAATGTTGAGGGAAATTCACTTTACCTTCAGTGAACGCTCTGCAGAAAAAGAGCCTCTACGTCTGAGTCGGTTCATGGAAGAAAAATGAGGATGGAGGCGTAAACGAATAATGGCAAGACGACTGCGTGCTTTCCGGGATGGTCATGCTTTTTTTCCACCGGTTCATTCAGCAGAATATTTAAAAGAAAGCGCACATTTTTCCAATTTGACCGATTCCAATGACTCTGACAGTCCCTTTAATGTCCGTGGCCGTGACTGTCCTCCGATCTTTCTTTACTGAGCACCCTAACTAACTGGATCACCGCAAATGCAAGGGGTCGAATGGCTAAATTGGTTGCGGGTTGGTTTCCCGCTACGAGGAGCAGGGGTTCGAGGCGCGACCGAGCTAGACCTTTTTCCGATATAGGCACCGACGTGTTTGGGATAGAAAAATTCCCGTCTCGGCATGTAGAACGTCAGAGAACGTGGGGACGGCCAAATGCATATCCCAGAAGATATCACGGTAGTGAGGGGTGCGGGACCCACGGGACACCCACAGGGGACTCACGGGACACCCACAGAGACGGAACCGACATCGTCTGGAGAGATGCGGTAGAGGCGAGAATGAACGAGAATCATTCCTATTGGAGCGGTGCCGAATGCCTTCCAAATACGGTAGCTTCAAAGACACGTGAGGAAGCTTGTTTGCCCTTTCTCACAGTTGACTCTGTGTCTTACAGACATCGCTCCACAGACCCCGTGTTGAAAAAAAGCCATCGGATATCACCCAGCGATTTCACCCCCCATTCGACCCTTTCTAAAGGCCTTCAGCCATACGGAGACGGGGAGTGCGACGCGGGCGAGACGCCATGTACTCGACGTCGCCCTTCCCTCTGACCTCAGTCGCGTGTGCGTCGCCGTCTGGTGAGGGTCGATTCTCCCATAACATGCAGTGAACGTCGGAGTGGGACCGGGTCTGAGAAACAAAATATACGGCAACGAAATCTCCCGTCTCGACTCGGCCACCTTCCTCGAAAGGTCGGAGACGCAGTCGAGTCCTCGGATCATCCGATGACCGAACGTGAGAGTCTGTGTCTCCCGTGATTTGAAGAACGACCGAAAATATCCGTGCTCGAAAATCTCGTGATTGGAAGCTCGAAAAATAAATTTCGAGACCACGATGGGATGATACATTTCCATGAATGAAAATGTATTTATTGTTAAAAACGCAATGTGAATTAGACTCGTACTTTAGATCGTGCCATTTCAAACTCACATTCCAACAAGAGAACCAGCAATGGAATCCGGAGAACATCCAATGAGAATCCGGTCCGAGAAAAAATAAACTGGAATGAACAGATAGCGCAGCCAGACTGGCGGCCTCGGCCCTCCCCCCATTCTGGCACAGTCGAGCATGAACAAGTTTTCACACGCACAAGCACAGACTAGCGATATTCGTTCTGCACTCTCCGATCTATCCCTTCCTTGTGGAGACGTCACGCAAACCGTCGTGGCGCGGTTCTATGCTTCGTATCCCCAAGCATATGGTTGCTTGGATGTGACCCGTTCAGGGCAGAGCCCTTCAGTCGGTCGTGCTGTAATATGCAGGAAGTTCCTATAAGTATCCTCGACGATCTATATCCGAAAACCTGATCAGTCCCTGCCCGTCTGCCCGGCAAGAACAAGGAACAACTTATGCCGCTATAGGCATAACATCATTGGTCCTCACTGCTCCTATAAGCCTAACCGTGCTCGCGGACGTCCTATACGACAATGTCATAAGTATAGGCTTCAGGAAGGTTTCAATCATCTCGAACGAATGGTAAATTAGGTGGGGAAGTGATGAGATTCTCTGGGAGTCGATCATCTCTCTGAAGGGTATTTTTCTCAGCGAGCTTTGCGCTCAACATGAAAAAAAATTACTCGTGAAATGGGGTATTCAGGCAAATCAGCCAGGGAATACGGAATATATATCTTATTGTTACGTTTGAGTCCTGGGGACCAGCTAGCAAATCTTTTCAGGAGTAATTTCAACGTGAACTAGAGGGAGAAAAAGGAAGTTGAGGGCAAGCCCACCCTCTCGTCCCCCCCCCCCCCCTCCGTCCGGAGGGTGAGAAGAATGGGCATGTAATCTTGCTTATGCACACGAACCAGCAGCGCGATGGGGCCCCTTTCCTGCCCTCCAGCCAATGAGAGCCCTCCTCTCAATCGAGAAGAAAGCTCGGTTATCCCGGGCAATAACAGGCACACCTGACCTTTCATGAGCGATCTCAAAACATGAGCATCGAGATTAGTGATGGCATCGGGACGAAGGCAACAGTAGTACCAATTTTTGAATATAAGCAAGAAAATTGTCAATCAAACTTTATTTCATTCATTAACGTTAATGTGAACAAGTAAATGCCGGACACCGCAATGGTCTTCGATCTAAAACATGTGTAAATGTTATTCTCGAAGAACCGTATGTATCTTATTATGACACGCACTCAAAACCTTTAGAAAAATAGCAAAGGGAAGCGAGAATTGGATGAGTCATTTCTCTGTAAGGTTCTTGTAATAGATCCTAAGGTCATTCTTACTCGATACTTTTCTTTCTGCCGTAATAAATAATCCTTTCATCCGAGAACGAGGATCTTTAAGAAGCGTCATGCTTGAAGAAGAAGCTTCATACAGGATCTTTTGTCATGCCGGCGGCCGCATGTGTCCAGCCCGTGTCGCTAAACGCGATTGGCTGGGGGGCGGAATAGGAGCCCCATCGCGCTGCGGGTTTGTACATAAGCATCCAGGTTACACCTCGTCGACTCGTTGCAGGATGACAGGGAGGGGAGAAGAGGGAAAAGAGAACGAAGGAACGAGTCGAGGAAGGGCGAAGACAAGGAACAAGAACCACAAGAAGCATATTCCTTCCACTGACCTTCAAATGCATCCATCCTGTGCCTGGGCACGAAACACGGGAGTGCGAATTAGACTAGATGGACGCCTACGCAGGACGCACATGGCGAATCGACTTTCCTGCTCTTTTTTTCTTCCTGCTTGACTTCCCTTTGCAGGATGTGACGATGCAAACCCTGTCACTGCCCTTCATAACTAACAAGAGAATTAATGAAAGTAAGGAACATAAGAAAACGATCGAAAACAAAGTACAGATCAGCAACGCATGTACAATTCTGCGAATGGTGACTCTAACAAACGCCAGTAGATGGTATTACGGCTGTGAGAGACGAGAGAAGAGTGCGTACGACCTGTCTTAGCCTTAACCAGCGAGGTAGTGAGCCGTCGTGGCTTTTTATCATTGATCTTCATTGATATGACATGCCCGTTACAGAAAATGATATGAGGTGAGATGAAATTAGAATATACAGATAAGAGTATACAAAGGGATAATGATCGGTTGGAGTGGAAGAAAAGAAAAGTAGAACCGCAGCCAGCAATCAGCTGGTGTTATCAGGCCAGGGATCTCCAGGGGAAAAGAATGCCGTTTTGGCAAAAGCGCCAGTTTTTATAGTGGAACGACTCGCTGACGTCATAACACCAATCTGGAAAGGCAACAGACATCATGACGCAACTCCGATCGTGAGGGAACTAGTGTGCGGCAATCGTAGAAATAGCTTTAGGGTGGAAATTGTGAACGATGTTGAAAAAGTTTATTTATATCAGATCAGATTTATATATATATATCTTTAAGTTTTGCTGATTTATATATTTTTACCAGCTAAACTGTTTGCAAAAACGTGAAGCCTACATCTTTTAAACATCTTGACAGAGGAATAATTTTTTTTTTTTTTTTACCGATCAGCTCAATACATGCAGTGGGCTGGGACCGAGGAAATTATTGCTTTTTCCGTGGCCGGGAGAAAACTGAAAAGAGCCGGTAATTAAATTTAAAACACGATCTTAAGTGAAGGAACGGAAAATGGAGACGAAGAAAAAGAGACAATTGACAAGACTTCGCTTTGTTCCTTGTTGCATTGCGGGCATTTTCGGGGGGAAAAGCTAAAAAAAAAAATGGCTGGATTCTCATTCGAACGCAAGCTTCTTTCCGACCCGACAAAGCTAATTTTTAAAATAATAATTCACTCAATACCTAACAATATTACCAATATTACCGAATGGCTGGAAGAAATCCTTCCTTTCAAAGTGGGTTAGTACTTGGAATGCCGCTTCCACGACCGCCGACAGGCATTCTCCTTCCACGAACGCCGAACTGTGAAACCTGTCTCAGAAGTCTTCTCCGGGAATGCCGATTACTCTCTTCCTTCTCTCTTC
>CAJPEV010000964.1:0-83899 GCA_905338385.1 Darwinula stevensoni
CCACCCCCCCTACCCCCTCACCCCCCGACCCAACATCCTTCTCTGATTCAAAGTCCATCTTTCTTTTCTTCTTTTCTCATTTCTATTTCATTTACTCACGTATGCTCTCCTTGTGTATTAGAAAAATTCCTCTGGTTCGAATATGGATTGAAATTGGTCCTAGAGATCCTACAGGATCCTGCAGGGCGAGAGAGAAGCGCTCTCTCTCGCGCTTGTCGGCTTCCCCGGCGTCGTCCTTCGACCTTCAGAGAAGGAGGGAAATCCATGTTTCTCGTGACGAAAGGACACGCCTTTCCGCAGTTCTGCTATTCCGCATTTTGATCGATGGAAATCACACAAGGAAACTGCAGAGACGCTTTTTTTTGCGGAACCAGTATGAACGCAAATGCGAAGGAACTCATGAATCATCACGAAAGGAATGAAATGTGTAAATTGACGGGTGAGACTGCGGTCAGCGATGGCGCCGTGCCCTAACCGATCCCGCGTCAACTCCAGTCTCCTTGTTCAGAGTAAAGATGGTGAGAATAGAACGGAACTCTGATTTCGAGTGGAAGTTCCCTCTTTCCTTTGGTCTATCTTAGCAAAGGCACAAACTAGGATGATGGGAAATATGTTTTCAAACAGGAAGACCTCGATTGCTTCGCAACCGAAATCCGGAGGTTAAAAATTAGATACCGTGCGGGATATCCTGGCCGTTAGCCCGCCGAGCGACAATTGCGTGTTTGTGTGTGTGAGCGTGACGGCTCTGTACGCCAAGCGCTTCGACATATGAATTTGCGGTTTCGACAGAACTCGTCCGTATTATCAGAGGATGTGCCCTTTCGAAATGAAATTTGCAAATCGGTCTCACGAAAGAGAGGGGAGCCAACTTTCCTCCCACTGCCGACGGGAATAAAGATTTTAAGCCTCCTTGATTAAATCCGGGGCGATTCCTCAATTTGTCGCTTGTTGCGTTCACGTGGGCCCCTCAAAGAAGTCAAAAACTGCAGTTTCCAAATTGCAGAATTTCGGAATTGCAGAATGCCGTTTCCTATTGTCCCAGTTTACACCATCGTCAGTCCTTCGAAAGCGGTCGTGAACGACCCAAGGAAGCCGACGGGTGCAAGAGTTCTTCAAAGGCTCTTTGTTTTCCCGTGTCGCAGTCCCCTTGGTAGATCACTGTAAATAAAAGAGTTAAATATTTGGGAAAATATGCTATATCATATATATCTGCTTGCAGTAAAAAAAATGTGATTTGAGTATCGTGACGATGCCTTTTTGTTGCATGTACCCTGTCTTACTTCATTCGTATGAGCTGATGCACTCGGCCAGCCGTTGACGTCTCGAAGACATCGAGGAGGTGGAATGCCGATTGGGGTGGGATGCAAGCTCGTTGGGGCTAGAAGGTGCCATCCACGTAGTATCCTGCTTTTAAAGGTACGACCTTGCCTAGAATACGGGAATTTTTCGAGTTTCACGGGCACCAGGCTCCATTGACATGTCGAGGTGCCAAGTGGAATCATACGCGAAATGAGCTTTGACAAATGACATAATCGCGCTCAGAGTTGCATTGCCGTTTTGGTTCCAAGATTTTGCTAAATTTTTTGTTTGCCTTTGTTGATAATGACAATACACGTGATCGGGTGCCAAGTGCAATCACGGGTGAAATGATACATGCAGGCTTTATACATATGAGTGTGCCCAAGTAGCAAATGAACGCTCTCGAGAACGTTCAAAATTTGTGTTTAAATAGGTTTTTGGGTCTCCAATGTCCAAGGATGAGGACCGTTTGAGAGCTCAGTTGAGGTCCCGTTTCATCACGAAACACGCGGTAAATGAAGCACATTGGTTTAACATTAAATATATGTTTTCCTCTAGCACATATTTTGCATCCATCTGACAATGGCTTGAACAAAAGATTCGCACAACCGACGCTAGATGACGCGGAAGTAGTAGCATATGGCGGATGAATTCCTGTTACAGCTGGAATTATTCCCTTATACCTTTCACGCCGATCTTTCCCGTCATAAACCAGAGCGGAAGATACTGGAATTCTTGACCATATCGGTCTCCAGAGGTAACCCTGTCCTAGGAGTCTCTAGAAAACTCTCGCTCGAAAGATAGAGGGAGGAATGTTTAATTTCCAAGGTCACTTCATGGGGGAGGAGAGTTAAACGGAGAAGATAAATATATGAGCATGATCGCCCTGTGAGAAGGGAATTCAGTGCAAGGCGTGTCTGTCTCCTGAGTATGAGATAGCGGCGGTCGGAGCATGACTATTATCACACGCTCTTCCACCAGACTTATCCCATAAAACGGAAAACCAAACTGGAATATTTGGCTCCATAATCCTTTCTGACCAATTGCAACGGGAGCAGGGCTTTTTTTTACGCTGGATACCATGTAAGTGTTGAAATGAACTTATTCAATTCCTTTATTTGATATATTGGATGTACCTGGAAAAAGAAAGTTCAGGGAACCCTATTATTTTATTTCAATTATCAAAGTCACGTTATTGATGTAATTCACGTCGTTGAAGGAACTTCTAAATGGAACTGTTTTTCATCGCTCCATATTTTGGATATTAAAGCAGTAAATAGAACGTTCCCTCGGACGTTCGTGGAAAGCTGGCAGGACCTTAAACGAAAGGTTTACCACAGCAGAGCGTTCCGTTTCCTCTGGTTTGCATCAGGTTTACTCGCCACCGGTTTAGAAAATGCCCAGTTCTTGCCTGGACGCGTTTGGCCTGTAGAGCTGTCACACACACACGTTGATACGCATTTTGCCACTCGGGCTGGCAAGTGGGGAGGTTTGCCGTACGCTGTATGTTTAACGAGGGTATCCTCCGGTTTCAATTATAGGGGATACAGGAAAAAAAAATCCCAAGGGAGTATCATTTTATCCTTATAGCCTTTATCTGTTTCGAACGACACATTTTCACAAGGGACGCTTGTCATTTGTCCAAATAACAATACCTATGCCGAGTGATTGGCAGGGGAGCAAAAAAAAGTGATGAGATTCAGCTTAAATTCCGGAATGAATTCCGATTCTGTTATATCGAGTTTAACTCCTGATTGCCTGTAGTGAAATACATAATTTTTTAAATTAGTTGGAAAAGTTATGTCATTTCCCATGCGGAATAAAACATTCGTCAAAGAGCTTAACTTATTGTGGTGAATCATCGCCTTCAGCAGGAAGAAGCAGAGGATACACGAAGCGAGTTATTGAGCAACATAAATGGAACTCATACGAGGGCATTTTAACGGGAATGGCCGATTCTGACGGCGAACTCGCCGACTGCGTGACGAAAGGCCGTGAGGTAACGTGAGCGGTAGAACATGAGTCCAGTCCGATACAAATCATCTTCGTTCAGAATGGACGATGACTTAGTAAGATTGACTACTGCCGTCGAGTTTGATGCCTTTCGGAGTCGCATCTTCGTGGCACGTGAGTGATAATTCGAGACATCTCTTGGTACATGTAATTTGACAGCTCTCGAGCATTTCTGAATTGATTAAAAATGCCATCCATTGCGATCATCGCGTCCTTGAGCCAAGGGCTTGCGATCGGGATGGTTAGGAGAACTAGTGAGAAAACATCTGAGCCGTGTTTTTGATGGCATCGAGCGACGAAACGTGTTTCATCGCAAACGGGGGCACTCCGCTTTTCAGGGCGGATTGCAAACAGGCAGATAACAAACAGTATATGCATTGTGCATTTGAATCTCTTCGATGTTTTATAGTCCTACTTCATTTTCGCCCCCATAAACGGGAACCCACATCAGCCCTTACCTTGTCGGTCGTGAGAGTCCTCTGGTTACATCCCATGCATCTAGTATCGCTTCAACTGAAAAGGAGGTCTGCAGATGAGGGCACCGGGTGTCTCGGATCAACGCATCCGCTTTTTATCGCTTTATATGGGAGCGTAGAGAAATGGCGAAATTGTACCGAACCCGAAAACCATACGCAGAAAAAGAAGATAGAAATTGACGTTAACTACGTGGAATAGAGGCAATTATTTGTAATTTGATGTTTGCCATCGACAGACAGTGCATCCATAAACGCACCTCACGACCGGAATTATTTTGGGCCACCTCGTGTGACGCAGATCTAAGATAAGAATCACATGACGCACGGGCGTAATCCTGGCTTTCCTGATACGAAGGCGCTTAATTCTCTTCCATGGGCATGCACCATGTTTTTCTTCTGCAATTCCCCCAAGACGGAACAAGGCAGTGCCGTGAAGTTTCGGCGTGGAGCGAATTACGATTCGATTGATTTAGCAAGGGCAAGGAAACCGCAAGTCGGTCAGAGCTCCATGTCCGGTGTGGAAATTTCTGTAGAATTAGGACATTTTTTCTACAAACGTTTCTTCTAGACGGTAAATGTCTGATTATGCATAATCAGCCATTATCCGTGGATCGCAGTTAAAGAAAAACCGGATGGGTAATTTTACATTCACTAGGTTCAGGTGCGCATAACTACCAACTACTATAAATGCAATCTTTCGGTCGCATCCCGCTTTTTAAATTCAAGTGGTTGAAACTATATGGAGGAGATTTATTATTCTCCCATGCAGTACTTGTTTCTCCGAACGTTTAAAGAAAAAAATGGAGAGATTCAGTACCGAAAATTTGGCTTTTTTTCAGATGTAAATTGTGCACTCGACCGGACCTCAAACTTTTTGGTCCAAAGCCATGTTTGTGAGACCAATAATTCAAGCAGTCGGATTTTCATATATCTGAAAACTCGAAGAAATCGAATATACTATATACATAATAATTATGCTATATATAATATGACTAAGATCTACCGGTTTTTAAACTTCCATGAAACATTTCTTTCTCCCCACTGTAATGTTAAGAGCATAGGTGTTGAACCACATCAATTATTAATAATGTTGACATTTCTGTAATTACTGCACTATTCCGGAAGAAATGGAGGTGGAGGAAAGCTATCAGGAAAATAAGAGAGGATGCGTCCTGCCGAGATTCCTGCAAGGTTCCCCATATGCTAATAAAAATGAAAATCTAGAACTCTCGAATTAATCAAATATGTGCACCCATGTTCATTCAATAAATATTTTTTTCGGTGGTCGTTCGAATGTAAAAGCTGGCTCGGAAAAGGAGGAAGGCTTAGACCAGGGGTTCTCAAACTGGGAGGCGCGACCCCTAGGGGGGGGGGGCGCGACAGGTTATGTCAGTTTTTTTTTATCCACTACAAGCAGCAATTTCAAATATGGAATGATTTTATTCGCCTATTTATTATTTTTACTAGAAAAAGATATCATTCCTTCAGGTCTTTCTGGTCTTTCCCCTTGAGTACAAGACTAAATAAAAACAATTCCAGGCAGACTTTTAAATTCGATTCCATTTTCCCAAAGTGTGTACATTTCCGTCGGCGATTTCCTACTATTCGAAAGAAGATAAATGAAACGTGTGTCCCTGTGGGCTGTAACGTGAATGATCGATGAATGTAGCGTTCGTGCGCTCGTTCTGTCTAAATAAATGCATGGATAAACTCAATGGCGCAGAAAAGCTAGGTTCCCTTGGCATAGAAATATGTCTAGAGACATTTGTCTGTCACGTCTTTGAAAATGAGATTTGTGCTTTTATTGTTACCTTCCAGTCTAGATTCGATCATTTGTGGGCCGGGAAGTATGTGAGCGTCGTTCTCATTCAATAACGCGAGTAATAATCCGGTTTCCTTGTTGTGACCAGGTCCCTAAAACTTTGCAATCCGTCTCCTATTTTTTTAAGTCATCGCCCTTACCTCTCATCCGTGGGGTAAGTTCAACCTCTAATGTATTCCTCTCAGAGAGTAAGGGGGCTAGGCGCCGAGCCAGGGTCGCCAGGGAGGCGCAGCGTAAAAAAGTTTGTGAACCGCTGCCTAGACCATTGACCATTGACCATTTAAATGAAACCTGTTTGTAAGGGTGATTAACCTACCTGAGATTTCTCAATAACTCCAAAATAAAACTTACTATTGATAGTCACTTGACAACTTCTTTATTAAGTTTGTATTATAATTTTGCATGATTCACTCCTATCATCGTTTTTTAAGCCTGTATGGATCTCTGCCTCGTGATTCGGAGGCGGCAACTCTGGGCAACTCATGGTGCTCATGAATCCTCGGTTATGATGCTTCGATGATGCGTTTAAGGAATTTTGCCCGATGCCGAAGTGACGCATCGGAGTCCCGGTCCCGACGTCATGCTTATGCGGTCGAATGATCGGGAAGTTCGTGAGAATGACTTTAACTGTGTTTCCGTGACGAGCCGGAGTAAGAACTTCCTTGAGCACAAACGGGGGACCCCCGTCCCTCGGGTCCGGGGAAAATTCCCCAACGCTCCAGCGTTGGTTCAAGAGTATGGACACGGCATCCCGATGGACCCAGCCTCTCACGCATGCGAATCGATGTTCGACGGCGTTCCGGGGCAATCGGACGTACCAGGGGGAGGAGGCGTAAGGCGTGTGTCGCTTCTTCACCAGAACATAGGGGACATTCGGGAACATGTACAGCTCAGAGTCCAGTCCTTCTGCGAGGCACTGGAAATAAGAGAGAGAGACGCGTCACAACAGAACTCCTTATCATTACATCCAAAAGGAAATTGAAGTGCATATTTTTCAGGAGAGAATGGGGTAAACACCCCAGTTTTTGGTCACGCTGATACGTCTCCCATTGGAAGTGAACACCCTGTGCGCACATCGAGAGACAATTGTATTAGGCCCTCGTACAGGAAGATGTTGATAGAATGCTTCAAAACGGCCAGATTAACTATTCTGGATTTAACTCAGGCCAACAACTGGAGACCGGCCAGAAACCGGGGTGCTTGCACTATAAATAGTTACTTCTTATTCACAAATGGCTTTTGAAAAACTTGAAAGTCTAGCAAGAAAGGGGAATTTATTTATTCTCATAAGCAATAGGGATGCATGCTTAACGTGATGCAAGTGGAATACATCAACCACATCCTCTAAAGTCATCAATACATTTAGTCAATGTAGCATTTTTATCACGTATATTAAATGTAAATCATTGTTTTCATAGACAGCTGATGTACGAGGGTGAGCTAGTTTTCTTTTTACCTGCGCAATTAGTTTTTCATCAAACCATATTGATCAAAGTCTTTTTTTTCACTTTTTCCCGGCAGTAACAAGTTAGATATGGTATCATTAGGAATATATACCTCACAACCACTTTTTTCAGTCCAAAACTTATTTTTAACGATTTCGTGTTGATTTTCTCTATATCCATCCATGAATGCATAACGTTAATTTAGTTTGCTCACCTGCGCTTAGATTGAATAACACTTCATGTCCATTCTCACGTCCCTATTTTCTACATCTAATTAATATCGAATATGGAATATATGAGAGGTGCATGGATTTTCCATTAATTTCTAAGAATTGATGTATGGATCATAAAGGAGAATAATAAGTCACGAAATAGAGCTTCTTCTTTTTCAAGTAGAGCTTATGAAAGTAATGGGAAAATGGAACTCCGCACAATATGAAAATTATTACTTTTTTAAAGATAGCATTCCGTAATGAAACCCTTGATTCCGTAGCTTCTCCCCGTAGACTAGCAAGTTTCAGAAATTTTTGATAATAGATACAGCTGCTAGAAGTGTCGATTTCTTCATCAAAAGCAAATCTTGTTAGTTTTCTCAAGACACTTCGGGAAATACTTCAACGAAAATATTCATTAGCCCCTGAAACAATATAATCAGAGCTCATAAACAAATCGACAAATTATGAATCTTTCTCAACTAGCTGACGCACTCGGAAAATGATTAAAATGACATTGACATTCATTTGCTGTATATACTTTTGGAATTGCTGCATGTGGCATAAACGTATTAGATGTAGAGATGGAAGAACCCAAATATGATGACGTAGATTGTGCAATAACACGCCCTAACGTAGGAACATTGCATCTAATGGAATGCGGAGTTACTTATATTTCGTGTAGTTTATATTTAAACTTATATTTCTTGGAAAGAGGAATTCTGTTTTCGACAGGCTTCAGTACTGCATTACACGGGAGGCTGTTCAAAATAGCATCAAAAGAGAACGTAAACGTGAGTTGTGCACTACCCGGGGCTTTCTGTAAAGGGCTTCGAAGCGATTGGTAAGCCGGAAGTCAAGGAGGAGGTGAATCGCAGGCAGTCCAGCGACGACGAGGGCGAAGAGGACGAAGAATACAGCGATGCGTCCTGATCCCAAGACGAAAAACATGCTGACGAATGCGAAAGTCCTGAGACCACAGAAGAGGAGAGAGAGTCTCTCCTTCCACTTTTCGTGTCTGTCCCATGCCAGGTAGTCCTCTCTCTGCATTCCCGCGAAAGGAAATCACTTCCTCTTCCTCTTTGCACTACTGCTCATAACCGTCCAACGTATATGGACGCCATAGATACCTTGAAGTCTAAAAACTAAAACATGAGTGTGTAGAGAGATAAGAACATGAGAGAGAAAGAGAGGGATAGATAAGAACCATTTCGGCCATGGGAACATTACAGTAGAGATATGGTTTTCTCCAAAACGCGAGACATGCTACCTTCGGTATTACTTCAGATATAGAATCAGATAATATGCAGATTGAATGCGGTGGTGTATGCGTCTGTCATCCCATTGCGTCAGCAAAGGAACCAGATCCACGAAACTCGGCAAAATGTAACTCGATATTCTGATAAAATACAGGCGGACAATGTTCACCATGTTTCATTGCCATGTCTCTGAAATTACGTACCTATTTAAAGATCCATGTGGAGGAAACTCATGTAGGGCAAGTATGCATTTTCCTTATTGGTGAAATAGCTTTTTTAATTCAGTAATATCAATAAATGTTTGGCATGATTCGATATTAGAGTATCTACACGGTCTTCTGGCAAATTTCAAAGGAATACTGTTGAATAAATGTTATGAATACAGTTCTTTAATTCTGCGCGAAAAGTAGAAGTCTGTTTTCCTAACTCCCAGCGTTTTTATAACCAAAGTAAGCTTTGAACAGTAAAACTCAAGGAAGAGAACAACGAGTATTCACCAAATATTTTTTCACAAGAATTGACTCCTTAAAATTCGCAATTGCGCAATAACTTAGATGTTTTCTTGCAACATTTCCCACCTCATTCACGCTTCTCCTTCACCAGTTCTACTGTTTTCCCTCTATTTTACTAGAAAATGGTGTGGCAACTTCTTGCAAGAGTAGCCGAGTTTGGAATCAGCGAACATTAGGACTGCCTAATATCGCTCACTACACAGCCAATCCCAGTCTAACTAATATTTATTGTGACAAATATATGCAGGACAATTTGTTCTTCGTTATAAAACATCTCCATGTGGATAGATTTAAAAATGAAATTTAAATGAGCTTCTTTTTCAAGTGAGTTTGGCATAGATCGTCGAAGGTAATTCTCCCTCCAATATATATTCTCATTCACCAAAGAAAGGCATTACTTTCCATGGAGGAACCTTAAGAGCAACATAAAGTGATTGACCAATAGAAATTACATTTACTGTATCCAGCTTGCCGATGACCTATATTTCGATGGAAGTATTTACCATACGAAAATAAAAACCTATTAGGAAACGCGTAAGTACCTCTCTGAAGTTGATAAGAAGAACGTGACTATTCTTGTTATGAATCACATCCTCCAACGGCTGTAAACAGGAAAGAGGGATCCGCAAAGAGTGTACTGTATATATTCCGTGCTGATAAATATTCTCAACCGTTGACCATGCTCAATTTTAAGTAGGGATCAATATGATTAACCCGTGATTCACCCTACTGCCTCTTTGACACGGAAATGAGTTCAGCTGATGAGTTAAAATGGTCAAAATGGTCCCTTTAGATTCAATCCTGACGTATTCACTATCACCATTCGCGACGCCTGTCACTGTGACTTCCTCGTACTCGGAGGCTGCTACAAAGGACAACACTTCGGAATTTGGCAGTTCTGAATCAATGGCGATGCAGTTGGAGGCATAGGTAAAATTGGTGAATCGCGTTCATGAGCTGGCGACTGGAAAGATGGCCATATGGAACGTCGAAAATCACTATAATTTGTGAGGAGAACCTTCACCGCGTCCGTGTTCGCAGGAATGAATAACATTTTTCGATGACAAACAGCGACAATCTGTCCCCTGGTTTTGGAGGCACATCCTCAAAGAGCCATGATTTCCTATCCAGGAAGGGCAGGGTCCCCTTTCAAAGGAGGCCATCCACAACGTCAACCAGGCGAACGAAGTCCCTCAGGCAGTTTTAACAATCCTCGGTACCGCTCAGGAGCTGCTTGACATACCCGATGCAGAGATCGTACGGGATGTCGCTCTCCATCACCAGAATGTAAGTGGCGTTTTGTAGCAAGTACGATTCCGGATCCAGTCCTTTTGCGAGGCACTGGAAATGAGGAGTTCTCAAAACAACTGTCGTTACCGCATACCGCCCATGAAAAATTCAAGCTGGAAACGGTTATTTGATGGCTCATGCGTTTGCATTTTCTGTTGAAAACCGCCAAATTCACGCAAAGCTGTGGATATGATGCTACGACACCGAAGGTCTTCATATTTCTGTCCATGTATCCCTGTACTTATATAAGGCACAAGCAAATGTAGAGGCCGAATGTAGCCTTGGTTTTTTCAAATACAGAATACAATGTACCAGGCTTAGTTAGAGTCCAAAGACGCTTTCAAGTTCGACTACGACCAAAGATAGCTCTTCAACCACGAATGTCACTTTTCCTCTTGGGACTAACTTTGGAGCCGCATATCTCGAGCACCGTTAGAGCCAGATGGTCAAAGTTTTGATTTGCCTCTTGAGTTTAGAATTCTAACATGCACACATATTTTCCAAGCAAATCGGAGCATGAAGTGCAACCACCCCCTGACCACTTGAGTTGGAATGCCTCATATGTGAGATGGGGGCCCAAACTTAATTCCAAAATTGACCCCTCATAAGCTTGTCCCTTGACTCACTTTAAGCTATGACAATCCTCACATTGATCTGACGTTAAACTCCGACGTGCGACGTGACTTTCAGGCACACAGAAGAGGTACTGATGTAACATGAAAATTGTCTATTTTGCGCGCCATCTCGCTTTATACTTGAGTACCTTCATTGTTCGAATAACTGCGATAGATGGCTTCCCCACAGTTGCGATGAATGCCGATTGCCCGCTGCGCCCAGCGATGTTGACCCACTCTTCTCCTCTCATAGACAGCGTGAGTACCACGTGGTCTGCTGCCTGGTTCGTTGTCTTCCTGGATATTTTGTTTTCTACTTTTTACAAATGTTGCCTACCATGACCTATTTAGATAATAGATAATAGATAATTGTATTCCGGAAAGTAAAGTGTGCTTGGAGTAGAGTTGCCGTTTAAGTGAAATTAAATTTAAGTTTAAGTTTAAGTTAAATTCAAGACAAAGTAATAGTTGAATCAAGATTGAGCAATGTTTAAGACTCTCAACTTCCTTGTATTAGGCACCCGGAGCCTTTAAAGAGGTCCCAGGTGCCAAATACGAGGTGCATCTGAGGCATCACGCCATCAGGGAGCAATTACTAATACGTAGCTTGACCCAATCTGGATTTTGACTGGACGCTCTGGATATAGACGATTTCGAGAAGGTTAAACACAATGGAGGAAACCAAGCAGCCAAGCATCGAGTTAAAATCATATGAAAGAATGCATTATGATAGGATTGGCTCCGGAGTTCGCCCGGCTAATCCTTTGATGATACAGGAGCCGACTATTCAAATGGCTTCCATCCCTTAAAGAATTACTTTTTCTAAGGTATGAATTTCTCATGCTGGTTGCATTGCAAGTTGGAGGTGTACCGTTGGAAAAATATCGAAAGTTCTCTATGATAGATGAGAAGAAGTTATCTGCAGCGGTAATGAAATGTTTCAAAGGAGGCTCATCTTCACGCATGTTTTGCTCAAACAATCCTTTCATGAGATTGTGGGGGGTTACACACCAGTGCGAGGAATTGATTTTTTTTTGCACGTCAAAGAAGGCAAACAAAGTGGTAATGGAAGTTTAAATTTAATTTTGCAAGGTCAAAACTCGGACCTGTGACCGAGTCAGAATGGAACGGAACGAATAAAATAATGTCCGCAGGCCTTCCTGATCAGTCCAAAGTCCAAATCGGAATCATTTCTTAAACTGCGAGATGACCACAGATTATCCACATGAGGATTTCCCGGTTTCCTTGCAGGCAGAGCCGGCAGCACCCCTGGGGTGAACGGCCTGCAGAGATCCGTCTGGAGATGGTGTAATGCGTAATTGGACTCAAACAAGTTTTAATTTAAAATACCATAGCAGAGAGGGTGGCAGTTCTGTGCCTGTTATGCTTTACGTTTGTCTAAGCATGTCGCGGAATGTCAAACATATTTAATGACATCCACATAAATAATACGCAGTTTACCGAATCACCTAACCATGAAGGAGAAATCGTGTGAAGGTGAGTGTTGTCTCATATTGATTATCATGGTCTAAAACCTTGCACAAAAATGTGTTAATTAATTAATTACTTTATTTCCTTGATGCTACCATTTTAGTGCTCTCTCTTGGATCGGACTATGCAGTCTCTTGAATCTCAAAGATGCCCTTTACATCTGATTGCTAATTCCAACTTTCTTACTGCTTTTACTGTCATTTTATGTAGTCGCATTGAACGGAGGGCGGGACTGCCCTTTTTCTTTGGAACAGAAACCCATATTTGTGATGATAAGCAAAGGCATGATATCTGCTGAATTCAATGGTGTAGTAGTAGTGCTTCAAGTCCTGGTCGTTCGTAAAAAAAAGTCCACCCTCCATATCAAGATAAGACCCTCATGGCGCACGGGAAGTGGACTTTTATCTCGAGATTTCTAATTCTGATGCTCCACATTTTCCACCAATGAAATGTGTGAAAGAATTTCAGGTCACGCTATTACACCGGCCAGAAGAGGATTCCAAGCATTCAGGGATCTGGTCCTTGAGAGCCTGCCTCTTGGAAATCTTTGTTTCCTCGCTTTCACCTGAAGTCGTTGTAGGAAATTTTCTGAACCCGAAACGTATCTGTCATTTTATATGGTTCAGGTAGGCGTGACAGATATGGTAGATATGGAAGCGCCGCCTCTCTGGAGAGATATGGCACTTCTAAATATGGTTTACCATTAGTCATCGAGCTGAACATGTCATCGACCATGACAAACTGGAATCCTGGAAAATGAGTGCAAGGCGGATTTCGTAAACGTTGACTTAGGAACAGAACATTTGCCTAACAAGAACTTCGCGCACGATTCAACTCTGAAGTGACATGTCACGCGTTATAGCCTTCCCCTTCTCCGTAATGCTTATTAAGTCAATGGCGTACGCGTAAACTTAGATAATGTATAGTTTCAAATTTAATCAACATATCGAAGTTCTTTGGTTGTCTTCACGGAGGTAAAAACAGCTTAGCAAGTCTTCGTCCTCGGAGCCTTAGACCCCACTTCTCATTTCTCTCATTCTCATTCTCACTTCCAATTTCTTTATGCACAATATAAACATTCACAATAAATTTCCCTTTCGCGAGAGTTGCTTTCGGCATCAGCAGAAACCAGCCAGGCACATCCCAGGTATCACATAACATTGATTCAACGTTGATTTTGTGTTTGTATATATCGAATGTTTCACTGTTGAAGGTTTATACCTCCATGTTGAATCAACATTGATTCAACGCGGTGACCATCACCGTTTATACTCCCACAATGACTCAACATTGAATCAATGATGCACTATTCACGGTGAAAGTGTCAACATTAAATCCACCTCGATTCAATGGATTCTTTCACGGTAAAAAAAATCCCTTGTTATTCATCTACCGTTAGGATTTTTTGTGCGTACTTCATCATGGTTCGTTGAGTAGTTTAGCCAATAACCCAGAATACAATATGATAACGAAAAATGCTTTATTTATGGCAGATAAGAAGGTGGCTGGGATGAGGCCTGGCCTATCGCAGGTCTATCGCAGCAAACAAGCAAAAAGAAAAAAATTATCGCGAGTGTAGGAGGTACTTTTATAAAGATAATGAAATCGCCTGCACGAGCATCTCACATGGTGGAATTGTCTCAATACAAACGTAAAATTATAAAAAGGAGATTCAGTAAAAATCATCTATGTATATACTTGTAAAGCCAATTAATCGATTGACTTGGACATGTTCATATTTAGGCATTTACCTTACTAATGAACAAAAGTGCTTTTGTGAGGCTGGATCGGTGTGACATATCTCTCTCTATATATATCAGGTTGTAAAGGTGAATTTTAGACATTTCCATTTTCTCTAGAAAAATCTGGAAAATGTTAGAACTTTCTATGTAGGTGTATAAGTAGAGTGACCAGTGGGCATTGTGGGCGTGAGTTCTTATCGCGAACCTACAACAGATACATTGACGCAAGACTGCACTCTAGTCGTTGTTGAGCTATTTGTCAATAAATTGTTTTCTGGAAAATGTCTAAATTTCACCTTTACAATCTGATATATATAAAGAAGAAAGTTTGTCTGTCTGTCTGTTCATTTATGCATTTGGACTCCTTGGAGCCATTGCAACCAAACTTTGCATGGCCTCCTCTTTCATCCAGGGGAAGGTCAAGGGCTATGTTTCCATCCAAAATTTTCATTCCCGGGTTACTTTTCGGCGGTCAGTATTGTCTGAGATGGCATTGAGAGGAGCAACAGGCTCCTGGATTTGATGGTGCAGTGGTAGCATACCTAACCGACGATCAGACGGCCAGGGTTCGATTCCCGGCCGTCCCCAGCTTTTGTTTTGTCCTCTCATGCCATCCAACTCTCCCCTTCAGGCCACCCGCATTACAGTACCCCGGGGATTCCCATTTCTGGATCACTACAGTAGGTAGTAAGTAATATTCTTTTTATCAAGTTGTCATGGAAAATATGTTTGAAAACGATAAAAGCATTTTGCCAATATTTTTTTTCCCTTAAAAATAATTTAGAAATTATTAAAACCGTGCAAAAAAATTAACAGGGAAAGGGGTCCGAGCGCGTTTTGCGACACCCAAGATCGGTAACTTACAGGAGACCATAAGGCTAACGTTCCCCAATCTGTCATGCATGAAATATTGAATTTCCCGGGCAAAGCCGGGTACTTCAGCCAGTCCTATATATTAAAAACACAATGCGTTCGTGCATATGAAGTCTCCGATGCTTGGGTCTGAGTGCATGTCTGCAAGTCCATGTGCGCATTTGCGGCGCTTTCTGCCTGGCAAAGGGTCTACGTCTCCCTTGCGGAGAAGCACTTTTTTCCGGCCTTTGCGACTGTCGGATCCATTCTCGAGAATGTAATAGCCCGAGGGGGATGCGGGAAGAGTTCGGGTAGCATAAGAAGACCAAAAACAAATGACGCGATCGGAAATCGAACCCTAGACTTCCTGATTATGAAGCAATCATGTTACCACTACACCAAGAAAGTCCTATTTATTTCCATGTCATCCCTAACATTACAACGGGAGAGAGGCATTCTACGAAACCACATTCGATTTCAAACGCGTATTCTGTCGCATGTCCGACTTTTTGATGAGATGAAATAAATTATTCTTCCCAAAAAAATTGTCAAAAAAAGGGTTTTGCAAGCAACGCTGCAATGGACAGTCTAGTAACCCTGAATTTCAAACCTTAGTTTCCTAGAGGTGGGGCACCTGGACGATGGCGTTTTGTGGCCCTGTGACTGTTGGATCACAAGGGCCACCTAGGTGACGTAAAGCAGGAGTTCGAAATCTGAATAAATCGGGTATTTTCATCCCCTATATATAAACACCGACGTGTTTGGAATGAGGCGTTGAATCATTGTTGACTGGGTGTGGATTGAATGCATCGCTGTCGTTGCATCAATGTTACTTCAACATTGATTCAACGCGGTGACCGTCACCATTTACACACTCACTTTGGGCCAACATTCATTCCATGCTGGACCATTCACGGTCGAAGTATTTGCAGTAAATGATTTTTTAAAATGCATTCTCCATCTGTGTTTGCAATTACATCAGAGAATCTACGAGGAAATATTTATTTCAAGAGGAACGTTCGATTTCGAGCAAATAAGAATTTTTGAAAGGAACTGTTTGAAATCATCATCTGGGTAGGCACCTCAATGCCAAGTTTCAGCTTTCCATGTCGCTCCGTTTCACTCAAGCAAAAATAATGTTATGTTGGGGGAATGAGTAGCTGGAAATGGAAGGGAAAAAAAAAATCAAAACAAAAGCCAAGGAATTGCCGTGAATTGAACACGGACCTTCTGATTGATCAGTTAGAGATGCTACCATTATACCACCGAATCCACGACATGCAAGAGTTTCTCTGAATGCCATCCTTGTCTGTCACAAAATATATTTAAGAGAAAGGTTTCCCCCCAAAATTTGTACCCCCAAGGCATATACCTCCAAAGTGGGTTTTTTTTTACTGAACTCGGCATCCCAAAAGGTACATGTGCACCAAGTTTCATATTTCTAACCCTTCTAGAACATGGTTAGAATTAGCGTCAGTGAGTCAGTCAGTCACGATCCTCTATATATATTAGATGCTAATTAAGCTTGAATTGTAAGGGCTGCTTTCCAAAGTCTTTCTTATTTTCCTCACTAATAATAAGAAAGTGTTTTATGGGACGGTCTTGATGACATATAGTCTTCATGTAGTGTTTCCCATATGAATGTGTTTTTTATTGCTTTATTATGCTTTTATTACTAACACGATTTTCTGAGTATGGTGAATGCATTAAGCACGTATCGAAGTATTCAATAATATAGGTTATCCAAAGAAAGAACAGACTCACGTGAAAAAACTTCACCTCGTCAGCGTTGCTCGCATATTAATTAAATGAGCGCTTCAGTATGGCATCAATCCTTCAACATTGATTCGATGTTCATTCGATGTCGAAAAGATCAATATTGAGATAACGTTGTCCGATCAACGTTACATCAACAGATGTCAGGCGAAATATCTGGCGAGACATGCGAGCAAACAAGATTTCCTGACTGAAATGTGATGGCGACTACTTGCCCAACATGGTTAGTTACCATATACTGTATATGCAATCAGTACGCGTCTCTAATACTTTTGGAACAGTACTTGATATTTTCTCCGCAAATGACGTCTGGGAAGGAATTTGACTTCCTGGATATATTCGACCAATGTGGCAAGTCAACCAAGCAGGACCCAGGATAATTCTGAGCAGGGTGCCGAACACGAGAAAGTATGCAAGGTGATATTACTCCATGAGACGAAGACGCCCTGATTGCGAGGATGAATCCAAATCATGATCACTGCCGAAGGGTGGTTGGAGTGAGGAAAGTCTCTTATTAAATCGCGTCGGTGTCCTGCTTCCGGGGGAACGGGATGCCTCTTTCTCGTCTCGGCATTAGGTGCGCATTGTCCTTGGATTGGCGGATCTTTAAAAAAAGCGGATTCGGAGGATGGAGATCGTGTCCAGATGATTTTCAAATAATGCTTCAGTCATGAAACGGCGCATGCGCACAAATTAAAATGATTGTTGAGACCTGTCGTATCAACGTTGAATCATCGTGGATTCAACATTCCATCAATTTTGAAGAAAATGAATTTTCAATATGGAGTCAACGGTGATAGGCAAATGTTGAAGCAACGTTGCAATGTTGGTTTTGAACATTGAATCAATGTTGATATACCGTTGATGTCAACGTTAGATCAATTGTTGATAAAAATGAACTTTCAATGTAGAATCAATGTTGACAGGCAACGTGGTTTCAACGTTAGCTGCGTTGACGAAATGACGTTGAATCAACGTTGATTCGACGTGAATGTGCTAATTGGGATATGAAGGAAAGGAGTGAAGGCCGCCCGCCTAAGTAGAATATGTCTCCCCAGAATTTGGCCAGTGACTTATTTTTTTTAATTTTTAATGACGACTGCTCATTAACCTCATGTTTTTGATCCGCCAACCATGATGTATTTTTTACACTTGGGTATGTTAATAGAGTCTTACAGTTATACATAATATCAATAAATTCCGAATAGTAGTTTTTTAGTTGCCATGGACAGGATTGAATGATGGAAATGACACGTCCCAATGCATTGACTTCAACGAACGTAGAGTAAAACACATTCGCAGCATTTTTATCAATGAGGTAGTAATCTCAGCGTCAGTTATTATGATGATGTCGATTAAGAAATAAACTAAAATATTAAATATTAAATCAATGTTCACACATCACATGACTCCAAACCAGGATATACTTGCCAAGGGAAACACGGGGAGTCGAATCACATCCAGATAGCACTCGTTTACTCCAGGAGATGAAGCTGATGTACTGCTGCAAGAGCTTCCTTCAGGGCTTGGAATCCAGCGGGTCCTTTCCGTCGGATGGTTATGAGGATGGCTTCACTCTTCTTCCTCCTTGTTTTAGGGTGATGGACTTCATCATCCCATTCGGGTGAGAGAAAGCCCTTCGAGATTAGGATGGGTGCGACGTGATCCGCTTCCAAGTTATCCACAAGGTGGTTCCATCGACTTATGATTGGGTCGGTGCCTTCCCTAAACGATAGGTGAAGATGTGTAAAAATTACTCTCCTGTGAGGAATGCCAAAAACATCAAACAAAATTGTCGAGTATTTCCGACATATTCTTGGCATTTATGCACTCGATAAAACAGTTACTCAATCTACACTGCGCGATGTCTTATCTGGTATTGAGAACAGGTATGGAGAACAAACAGTACAATCAGTTCCGCACAATCTATTGACCCAACAGGTAGATGAATATTCGGCTGCAACTGTTCACAACTAAATATTATTTTCTTACTCCGAATTTTTGAAAAATGCCCGCAAGAAAACTGTCTGGTGGACTAACGTCTAGGAATCGAGGTGGAAATAATTCTGCTAAAATACGGTGTCATGGAAATTTTGATTCCAAGTTTGCCTTTGTCGCCCGAGCTGTGTAGGATGTGGCTTTATCCTGTTGAAACCTGATAAGCTCTCTTTCGCCATCATTCAATGTAGCAAGAATTTCCTCATCCATGTTTTTCTGTCAATGTTTCACTAAGGAATGTGATGAAATCTGTTTCCTTGACATTGCCCTTCGTTTGTTTTTTACACTACCAGTTTCACAAATGTCATCGTATAGTTGCTGCATGGTCGATTTATACAGCCATTTTTTTCCCCCTACCATTCTTCAAATTCATGTTGGGTTGGAACGTAACTCCTACTTCGAATGTAACTTGACACTGAGAATATTCTTTCTTAAAATGAATATCTCGTTTTAGCGATTGTTCACCTGAAAAAAAATACTTACACGGCATTGGGTTGGGGTACTTTTCGGACACCCTGCATAGCACGGATTTTGTTGTTAGGAAAATGTGCAGATGGTTCGCAGTCTCAATTGAGAGATTTAAACTAGATGAGGTCAAAATAATGACATCATTGGCATCCAATATCGTCAGTGCGATATTGAAACTTTCGGTCGAATTGGTCTGCTATGGATGTGCACTTGCATTACTTGAACCAGCTAAGCAGTCCATTTAAAGTGGTTGTGTCAAAGAAGCAAAGGCAATAGTGGAAGCATCGAGTTTCATGATTGCTATATGTTCCTACTCTCTGGAGGGAGTGAAAGAGTGAACTAGTGGGCAATGCCAATATATGCTAAAAGTCATATTATAATACTGTGGTCGCCTGAAGAAAAATAGGTGTCACCCTATATTCAGAAATTACGTGGAATTCTTCTTATAATGTAATAGCAGACTTTAAATCTAATAAATATTATAAAGCAATAGTAGCAATAAGTGTGTTTATTTCAGAAGCCTCCTTAATAGCCATCGGAAACAAAAGAGTTCATGTTTGCAATAAATTCTTCTTTGCACTTTTACATGTTTCCCGACCAAAAAGCGTACAGCTGATAAGGAATAGCTTAGCGATAAGAAAGCGCGACTCAAAGGCAATCGATGCAGCATTGAACATGTTTCAATGTCCATTGTAAATACCATAGGCCTCCAATATTTGTTTAATGAACACTCGGAGGCATCTATGCCCAATTTGTCAGGGGAATGCAGCTACATGATCAATCTATGCAATAAATATTTGTGAACTGGAAGATTCGAAATACGAAAAACACAAGAACCACGGAATATGTTGTCACATGCGCCATCACCTACCTGTTCATAAGCGAAGCGTAGAGCACAAAAACTAGTAAGCAGTTCCACGACAATGCTCTGCCTGAGGAGTGATACGAGGCACAGGGGGAAATGCGATAAGGCTCATGTGAGCACTTGTACTTGACGATATCATCTCACAGGATTTTTCAATCTTCACTTGGAAGGTCTGACTTCTGTCAGTACTTTGTCGATGATTCTCTATGCGAAAAAATGCACAACCAGTGTACTTTACATAGTAACTACCCAACTAACAACGCAGTCCTTAGTGAAAGGATATAAGGCAGAAGAATGCCCGAGTCCACATGCATAATTAAGCCCTCATATAGTGCAGGAAGGAAGAACCCACCACCCGATTGCTGAAGGAAGAACATTGAATCGCTACGGAGTAGCTCGGCAACATGCACGATGTAAAGTTAACTAGCTGGAGATGCTCCTCGTGTGTTCTTGTGGATGGCGAAATTCCCCTGGGATGGAAGTCCTATTTGGATCTTTCTGTCTCCTCATCAATGGGCTCTAGTATTTTTCGCGAAATTCCTACTTCATGAACTAAATTATTTTCGTTTCATGTCATCTGAACTCGGTGCACCGAAGCAAGGCGATGAACACTTTTTCATAAGAAAACAGATATTGAATATTTAGTTAATTTATTCATTATTCAGTGGTTCATTAGGCTTATCTTGTGAGTATATAGAATTATTACTAGTATCGCCAATTGTTATCGGTCGTCGTTTTGCGTGAACATATAGGAGTGATCGGAATAACAGACATTCCATTTTTTCTTCCTACTTTCGCCAAGTAGAGATGGTCCATGTACGGGGATGGGCGAATATGCAAAACAGAATATTCTCGCCTTAACGGAAAATGTCGTCTCGCACAACCTCTGCGTTATTTGTAGGGCAACATGGGAGCTCTAGTCTTTAAGTTCCCGCACGGTCCCGCTGGAACTCAATACGTTACACTCTAATGATCCTTGGAAGGTGCGAAGATTCCTCATCACGAGGTGAGGAAAAATGTAATCGATTTAACTCGAATAGAGATCGTTCGCCTGGTGCCTATAAATTCCCGACATACTATTATGAATTGTTATTTGATACGATACAGCTTGGTCAGCAGGCGACTAAAATTATTAGAGGAATCGTCGACTGATTCAGGAATGATAAAAAGTGTACGTTCTTGGAGTTCATTCGGGTGGCTGATGCCCAAGTCATAAGAACGGCAAGTGTCGTGATCGATTGAAATAGTCTCGCGATGACATTGATGAGTTTCCGTGCCATATACCAGCATTGTGTTAAAATAATATACGACATTGCAAATCATATCAACATTAAAAAAGACTGCAGTTGTGCTTTCCAATATATTTATTATAGCACTCTAATCTGATCATGAAGGAAAGTATTTGATTCACCTAATCATCACTGATATATTATTCCTCGATTCAGGCAGGAAAGGACATCAAGGACTTCTTGAATAGAAAAGAATAAAGTATAACAATGACACCCGAGGAGGATTGGTAGACGTGGCAGATAGATAACCCAAACACCGATTTATATTCCACAATGATAATAGTACAAAGAGGCTTGGATCAGACCCGCGACCCCCCTCCCTAAGTAACACAGGAAATTCTAGCAACGTTTAGGAAATGTTGATGAACAATGCTGCTTCTATGTGTAAATGTCCTTAACGTCAACGTAACTCAAATGTTGCAAAGGAAAATTGCACTGACGTTGCAAATCGTTACTTATTCATTACATATACGTTGCAAAAACTTTTCAGGACGTACGTTGCTGCAATGTTGATGGAAAACGTTGCCTCACCGGCACCCGGTCTGGATCTATATTGGCATTACTACACGGAAAAGTATAGGCTTCTATGGTCCTGAACTGGACCGATATTCTGCCATTATCGAATTATTTTTTCCATAATTTCGTACCATATGCTTTATCTCTTTCCCAGACGTTCCCATCGACAGGACTAAACCTGTACTGGTATAACCCCTGCCCATGCATAATACAGTATCTGTATCATGTATTGGCAGAAGCCATAGTACATTTCTGGAGGTAATATTTCCTTGGATGTGCTAAATATGGCACGTTTCAAGGAAAGGCCCACCCACAATATTCTATGGAGTTTCTGCGAATTCAGTCTTTCTTTTCCTCATCTAGTTCTCAGGATGAGGGAATGAAGGATTGAGATCACTAACTCTCTACCTTTGTTTTTATTCTTCTGTAGGATGCAATTGACGAGTTCTTGGAATGGGTTCTTTTTGAGAATATGAACTTGTTTTTTATCTGGGCCCCATGAATCTGTATGGAATTTGAGGATAACAAGTTATGAGGCGTCCGTGCTCATTGATTCCTATAATGAGACCATACGAGACATTTGGCTGGGTACAAAACATTCCTGTGCGGGACGATTCCAGGGAAAGGAAGGACACCTTTGAGTACTGTTCGAAAAGCAAGACCTACACCTCAATCTCGTGGCAAGGACAACTTCACAATTCCATAAAACGTTTAAGTCCATGTTGTATCAGGATGTTATTGCTACGTTGTCGATGTCAAGAGCGTCAACATTCTCTCATTGTTGATAGTAAATGTGGCAATAGCATACGTAGAAGTGCCGCAGCAACATTCCAAGTGAAAACGTTGAGGCAATGTTCAATAAATGTTGTACCCCAATTTGCAACATTGAGCAGCATAGGCAACATTTCGGAAACGTTTCATCGACATTCTGTGTTACTTGGGTCCCCGCTTAGCAGTTTCCTAGCAGGTCATAAAAAACCGCCATGGAACTAGGAGAAAAAATGCTCTGGCTACATCTGGAACTTCACTTCTCCGATTTTTGACTCAGTCCAATGTCTTTAAGCTGAGACACGTTTATTCCAGCAGATAAAGCTGGTTCACTTCTTGAAGGGCTTTCTGAAGAGCTTGGAATCCGGCAGGCCCTCTTCTGCGAATGACTTGGAGGATCACTTCACTCTTCTTTTTCCTTATTTGGGGCACTCCCTGCTCCCATTCATGCGGAAGGAAGCCCGTTGAAACTAGTATCAGGGCCACGTCGTCGGCCTCCATGCCATCCACAAGAGTGCTCCATTTTCGTGTAAGGAGTTCACTGGCTTCCCTAGAAAAGGAAAAGGAAGTGAGTGTAATCTATCATACAATCCCTTGTTGTGGATAATTTTTCCTGATGAATACTGTACAGGGTGCCCGAAAAGTCACTGTACCCCTATTTACATTTTCATTTATTTTCATGTATTTATCGTGAATAAAGATCTAAAGTACCCGTGTGAACATTTCCCATGCAGTCTCAACACAGTGGCGCGTGGGCCTGGCGCGAAACGGAGCATGTGCGACCAGCCAGGCGACTTCTGCGACAACTCAGCAGAATTCAGTTTTGACGGTTAACCATGACAAACACCAGTAGCTACACCATTCAAGGGCGCATAGTGGCGAGTGTGTGAGTGCATGAAATACAGCACATCGGACAGGTGATGGACCAGGTGATGGCAGCGTTCCAGGGACGATTTGGAAAGCCACCCAGCCCGTAAAGCAACATTATTAGCATAGGAGAAAAGAGAGTTTTCCCTCGCAGTGTGAAGGACATCCCGCGCAGCGGTTGGCCGATAACCCGAGTGGACACGTGTGCCAGTGTTTCTGCCTTCATTGCACATTCACCACAAAAATCGACACGGACTTGGTCATCACCTGGTCAATCACATGTCCGGTGTCTTTCACGCACCCACACACTCGCCACTAAGTGCTCCTCAATGAAGTAGCTACTGGTGTCCGCCATGATTAAATGCCAAAACAGAATTCTAGAGCCAAAACTGAAATCTGCTGAGATTTCGCAGAAGTCGCCTAGCCGGTCACGCATCCGCCTTTTCTCGCCGCTGTGTTGAGCGGGCATGTGTTGTGCACGCGGGTATTTTTAGATCTCTGTTCGCAAAATAGATAAAATATATGAAAAGGTAGATAGTCGTACGGTCACTTTTCGACCACCCTGTAATGAGAGCCTCATTGCATGCTTGTACTTCATGCAGAAGGGACGTGGCCTTGGCTGCGTTATATATCTGCGATTCAAGTTGAACACCATTTCGTTACTTCAACATCCCGAAAGCCGATAATAAATACGGTAAATTTTTGCACGGGCCATCTGTCAAAACGCTTATTAGTATATAACATAAATAACCCCGACTTCTCAAGAATAGTTTGCATTAAAGGGATTCAAAAAAAAAGACCAACGGACGATATCTATTTTGAAATATTCCAATTTACATTATTTATTTGGGATACCTAAAGTAAATAAAGTATGGTCAGGTTGATAGAGTAAGGGAGTTGTAAAATCTTTCTTGTTCCTAACCTGAGATTAAGATCAGTTTCTAGAAAACGGTTCCAACGGTTGTATAATATGGTTGGAAATTATTTTTCTCCCGAAGTGGAAATAAACTGGTTATAGCATAGTGCATATCATCGGAGTAGGGGTCGCCATTATTGCCGGGGAATAACGAATTATGCGGCATTTGAATTTGTCTGATTTTTCACTTGGTTTTCAATTGATTTTGTCTTTCAGCTCCTTTATTGACCTTAGATTATTCCCGGTTCATTCATTTAGCCCTAGAGAAAAACGTTTAAAAGGTTCAGGTTCTCATGAATGCCTTGGGCAGATATCATTTCCTTTAAAAAATCCTTGACATTTTGTTATTTGGGTCTAAATAAAATAGAGGTGGTATGGTGAATAATCCAAGGTCACTGGCCGAGTTGAGATACGACATCAGAAAAAAACAACAAATGTCAATAGATGTGATGCACAATTGGGTGCAAAGTTGTATTGGTCGTGTACGAACTATAATTCGGTACCATGGAAGGTGGATTGAGCATTTAAATAATTATGGAAAAATGATGGGAGAAGAGCTGAAAATATGTGCAATAAAACCTCTCATTCGATACTATGTAAGCATTAGGACAAAATTCCAGAGAAAATATTATGAAACGATGAAGCTCTGGCGTCTCGAGTTCGACTGTCTTTTCCTCCAAACTGCATGATAAGACATACCTGAATGGTTGAACTTAACGTCACCTTGGACGCGAGGATGCTGTCACGTCAGTCGTAATCTGGGTATGAGTCGTTTCCTGTCGACTTTTCCTGGTGTAAATGACTCAGGCTTTCCGTAAGGAGCAAAAATAGCATCCCAGGTCATCTGAACCGTTATATTAAGTACGCATGCGTATATTTTTTTGTCTTACAGCGCGGTTATTATTGACGGAAAGCCACTATTTCGTATAATTACGGACATTCCAACCATTTTTTCCCAGGTGTAAAGTTCCGAAAATGAGAAAATTAAGCAACATTAGGATGAGCGATCAAAAAAGAACGATTTGTGATGCCCAGTGGAAATTTTAAATTAGTAAAATATGACGGGACATGAATCCTTCCCCTAATTTGTGGCGGGAGAGAAAGGAAGGACATAAATCTAGGTTTTACAGGAGGAAAGGAAAAAAAGGACTAACTTCGGCGTCAAATCTCGAATCTGGGTTGGGTTCGTTGCTCCTCCGCCCGGCGCATTGGTTGCTGCTTGCGAAGATACTCCCAGGGCACCTAAATACATTTAGAAATTTCAGTATGAAGCGTTCGATGAAATACGGGCATCGTGTATCGTATGTCTGTTGCATTGTTAAAGATCACATTGGAATATGACGCTGAAATAACGACTCACCGAAATCTTCATAAAGCTTTTCCAATATGTCATCCCTTTTGAGATCCTGGAGGATGACCGAGATAATCTCGTAAGTCGGCTTGGGATTTTTTGTGAGGAGGATGAAGAAAGTATCGTCGATCTGTGTATAGTATTCCTTGTTCCTCAGTTGCATTTCTTGTGCCGACGTGATTAGGTCATTCCCCGTCAGTTTATCAAAGAACTGGTCCATCGGGATCATCACCCTACATTCCTTGAAGATGATCTTGAGGCGTCGCAACACTGCTCCGTAATCCACTCCAGCCATGTCTGGACATATGCAGAAGAGAAAATCAGAGACAATAAGAGACACGGCGAACAGTGTCGCAAAGTTTTCCACCTACCTGCTCAATCTCGTCGTGGTTCTTCGCTTGAGATATGATTCGAGACTGCCGAGCAGGATACGATATGAAACCTGCTAGCTTCGTTAGTGGCAGTCTGGAGCAAAATCTATCGAAACTTTATCTCGAATATCAATGTTGCTTGTCCCTTGTGCATGCTTCCCTGCTCCAAAGTGTGGCTATAGAGTCAGTTTCTGCTTACACGAAAAAGCCGTCGGTTTTGAAGAAGCAAGACAGGATAAAATCTTGATCCATCGCAAAATGCGGACCAGTCTCGCAAACTAACAACGAATGGACAATCTCAGCGCGACCTGGAAACAGCTCAGAGTATCGTCATCTGTGATACTCTTCTTCTTTGTCTTTTTCATTTGTTCTAACCCAGTGAATCTATTGATAATTTGCGTGAAATTCTCTAGCGTCATAGCTGGAACACTATCGCCAGATTCCATCCTTCACTTTAGGTGTTATGAATGGGACAATAATACCCTCTAGGACCCTGTTTCCGGATGAATAGCAGCAAAGAAGGTATGCAAATAAATTGGACATCTGCTTCATTAAACTAATTAACAAAGTTGCCTGAGTAAGAAGATGACACAATTGGCGTCCTCGGGGCGGAAACCGTCTTATCTATGGTTATTGTGTGCGTTTAAAGTTTTATTTCTTGTTTCATGCTATGCGTTCGTAAGAGTCCCAGTCCCAAATATAATCAACTTCGCTTAACCGTTTCGTCGTGTTGTAGTTTAAATCGCAGGCATTGCATGGTTACCCTTGATGAATCCTGCTGCTAGTTTTTTCTCAAATAAATACATATTTAATGATGCACCTCGTAGTCCACGAATTCTGACAAAACCACAATTAAATGGACTCCTTTGTAATATTAAAATATGCATAAGCAAATCTTTATAAAGACACCTAAAAATGAGAAACCTTTTTCCTTTCAACTTCATTTAAAACCCGAGCTGCTGCAAGAAGGCATCCACTTGGGCGGAATCGCCTATATTGATTCATCAGGAAAACGGTAATTGACATGACTCTCCGTCCCATTTTTAGGAGTGAATGCAGGCAATGCCGGCATATGTTCAAATCAATGGACAGTACTTTCACCTATTGATTTTGAAAATGTTCGGTAATGAAGAACCCGGTATGACGGTGATGAATATTTACTGTCAATTGTATATTAATATGAGGAAAAATATTAATAAATGAGCGGGATTAGAGACAAGGGCCATGCCATATCATGGTCAAGTGAGGCCTATATGGGAGAGAGAGGAATGAATAATAATTATCTCAATTATGCAACCAAATTTGAACGTCGCAGAGAACTGTCATCTTCAAAAGCAATGATAATAATATGTTTCATGAAAACATCGCAGAACCTGCAGTAGCTTCATTTCATTACGTAAGAGAGGGAAACATTTTGTTCTTTTCCTACGTGGATGACCTTCCGTAACTATGCTTTATTACTTCATTATTGTGATTTAAGAAATTCCTCATGAAGAAGAAATTGGTCCCTGAAAAGGCTTCCAGAGAATAACGGGTCTTCTTCCTCCGAAAGGGCTGGCACGTGGAATGTCCTTGCAGCATATTCACAAGCAGGTTAAAGCGTATGGTGCTCATTCCTTCTCCTTTTCTCTCCCATTATCTTAGTTATGATGCTGAAGACTCCGCTGGAAAATTATCGATTGATTACGCAATCTCTTTCGAAGCAACCATGACGTCATATTCAACATGGAGTTTTCCTCTTCGATAAGAACAAAGCAGCTAAGTGCACCACCACAGCAGGAAAATAATTGATGATCCTCCGAGAGGTGAGATGTTGTCAAGTGTTCTGTTTCCCTCCGGAAACTCTTTGTTTGCAGAGGCGTCATTATTCAATGACTTCAGATTTTTTTAAATTAAGTTACAAAAAAATATTATTTATGTGAAATCCTCATCACTAACAATTGAAGTTCTCCATGGATATTCTCTGCTTTGGGATATTCGCAAATATAATAAAATTTTGCTGAGGCATTCAGATTTGTTTTTAGCACATTACCTATTCTGAATCACCATGCTGAATAAGTCCCTTTTTATTCCTCCCTGATAAAAAGGCTCCGGCAAGATACCTGGAAGAAAATAGAATCGAACAATACCGGGTAATGGGAAAACAATGCTGTCATGTAAAAGTTTTCCTAAAAACTCCCGTTTTGCTAGTCTTGTCCTCACCGAGAAGCGTTTCTGAAAGCATAAAGATACAGAGTGTTGAGGAAGTTGTGTCCCATCGCAATATGCCTATTACCCCAGCAAAAAAGTAAAACATCAGGAAATTTATTTGATACACAATAACGAGGACAGTTAACTGATTTAGAATCATTTGATAGTTTTAAATTTACCCGCCCTTGGCACGGATGACAAGGTTCAGACGACCCATGAAAGCATCGACAGGTTTTCGTAAGACTTCCTGTGGAATTCGCTCCTATCCTCGGTTCAGGGATAGCTTTAGAGAATCCAAAGAACGGTGCTTTGTAGCACAAACTTTGCTCTCCGAGTTAAAATAAATTGAACAGTTTAGGGGGTTGACATCGGAGTGTAAGGGAGCCATTGTGAAGTCGAAATGAAGTCAGGGACATTTGACTGCACTCACTCCTGGGTCATCCGCGCCTTGTGAGCTGGCGCTGAGTCCTGCTGGAAGACCCAGCTGCCTCTATCGACATGTTTCCTGGCCTACGGAATCAGACAGTCTTTCAGGATGCTTTTCCGGTATACTTAGGCGTTGACCTTCAACTTCTCAGGCCGAACTCGAGCGGAGTGCTGTAATCCCCGACCCAGACCATTATAGATGCTGCCGCTTCACGCCGAGTGGGTTGAAAAAAAAATCGGTTTTTGATTTTTCAATTTGGTCTTTCTTAGAGAGCAAAGTTTGAGCTACAAAACGCCGTTCTTTGGATTCTCTCAAGCTATTCCTGAACCTAGAAATGGAAGTATTGCGAAAATCAGTCCATGCTTTTGTGGGTTGTCTGAACCATTGTCATCTGTGCCAAGGGTGGCTATATTGAAAACTATTAAGTGATTATAAATCAGTTAACTGTCCTTTTTCTTATGCATGAAAAAATTTCCTGATTTTTAAAAAAAATTTTGCTGAGGTAATAGGCATATTGCGATGGGACGCAACTGTCTTAACAAACTGTACCATCATTTATTTTAAAAACAAACTGAAGTGATGACTGATAATGTTCTTGTGGGAATATAGAGGAAACGGAAGGCATACATAATCAGTTTCTTCCAGCAATATGGCAACATGTAAAAAATTCGCCAGTTCAAAACCCAATGCTTTCATTCGCGCCGAAAGTTAAATGAAGACCTATTCAAAACCAAGAGTCTCGGCTGCGAAGCAATCAAGATCCGGAGGTTTAACATACAACCTGCGCGACCCTGACCCCCAGCTAGGTGCAGCGGCAAATGTGTTTGTGTGTGCGACAGATCTAAAAGCCAAAAGCTTCGAGATATGACCTAGGGGTTAACAACACAAATCTTTCTGATCATCCATGGCTGTGCCATTGTGCAATGGAGTCTACAGATCGACGTCACGAAGGGGAGGAGGCAAGCTTCACGGGGAATCGAAGATTGGCTCTCGTCTCGCCATCTTCAGGACGGACGAGGAGAAGAGAGTTGCGGTGGTTCTCGAAAGAGGACGGTGGAATCGCTCCCAGCACTGCCTCTAGCCTGCTGCCGTTAAACGAAAGATTCCAAGCGTTCATGATGAAATACGAGGTGATTCGTCCGTTTGTCCTCTCTTTCGTTCACTACTGCTCCGCAGAGTACAGTAGTTCATCACCACGGTTTCCTTGTGGAGGTCCACCTCTCAAAATGCAGATTTTCTGAATGACATGCTTTTTCGTCAATGCTTACATCACCTTTATTACGTTGAAGTCGCCCACGAACGACGCAAGGAAGCCGACGAGCGGGAGAGTCCTCTGAGGACCATGGGGTGGACTGCTTCCTCTGAAGCTGATCACTTTTCTACAAGTAGAGGCAGCCTAAGAAAAAATCGCTCGAGGATCATCGTTGCCATGAAGCGGTTTTGTAGGGAGTTCAGGGAGTATTTTAATTCAAGTGAATGAAAAAAGTGGACTCGGCACGAAGAAGTAGAGTCTTGAATGCCTAGACTCCGCCTTTGGAGAGGAATCACCAGGGTTTGATCGGTTCGCATTTTCGGAAGGGAAGGGCGTTCTCGAACGACGAGCCTCGATGTGGCCGGCCACCAGCTGCAGCGACACATGATCGCGCGATCATTCATCGGGACATGGGGGAAAAGGACAATCGCGCCTCATATGAGGACACTCGATCGGATCAGCAGCGAAGAACGCGATCCTGCGGATGCGAGATAGTCTGAGGAGGGTCGCCTGTCGATGGGTCCCTCATGGTTTCGGTCCAGGTCAGAATGAGGTCAAGGTGGAATCGCGTGAATCCATATCTAAGAATGTCAACTCTGGGTCTTCTAAAGGCATCTATGACATCACCACAATATATGAATTATGCACATATATCAATTTTACTGAGAGATAAAACGCCAATCGACTGTCCAGTTCCTCCATGGTGACTGGACCTGAACCGATGTCAAGCGGCCCAGAGGCGTGGGAAATCAAACTGGGGCTAGTTTCTTCTGCTTCACCGGTCACAAAGACACTGCACCTCTTCAGGGTAAAAAAAATAACTCTGACTTTGAAATGATACCTAGATTCCTTCTATCCAGAGATGCTCGTAGTCGACGGTTCTTTCAGTCTCCAGAAGAAGCTTTTTTAAAATTTATTTTAGTGGATTCGGGCATCCCAACATCTGAGGAAACAAAGTTCACATTTGATTACATTTGACTTATGCAGGAAGTGATGACGCGTTCCTGGTCGTAAACCACCATTGTGTCTATATCGCCAAGATTGAAAAGATAAGAAACCATCTGCAATCGTTTCCGGTTTTCATCCGCAACCTGTGCTCGTCATCAAGGTTCCAGGTCCCAGCTTTTTCGTCGAAAAGAAACTCTGTCAACATCGGGGAAATGAAACACATGTACTGTACGTGGTCGTTCATATCATGAAAAATACAAACATCGAAGACGAATGAGTTGCATCTAATTTGCTCTGGAAGTGACGGAATACGAGCATGAAATAAACAGACATGATGACGAACGAAAAAAGGATGACTCCGCAGGTGGCTTCCAGGTTATCAAAAGAAACACAAAATGCCTACCGCATGCACCTCCACCTCCGCGGAATATCTCACATTGCAACGTCCGGTTCCGAACCTGAGCTTCAAGTTCATCAAAACCGGAAGAGGTGGTGGTGAGTTGTGGGGTGAGGGAGGTGATCCGCGTGGAAGGAGTCTCGGGGCGCCTGGTCGTATCCTCGCTTGCACTATTGCTGGCGAATCTGAGTAGTCGCAAGCCATAGCGTTGCGTCGTTGTGTCAACGACCTCGTCGAAATGGAGCACGTACGCAACGCTGGCTCCTATCAGAGTGATTTTGTTTCTGTTAATTGCCCTTCCTTTTCCGTATTCTCCTTCTCTAATAGAAAAAAAGACATTCTCACCATCCTCATTTCATATTTATAATTAAATGGGTGCGTGGAAATTCCACGAGGCAAGATATGGATGTCAAGTCATTCTTTCATGGGAAAGTGGCAGAAGGTCTTGAGAAATATTCAGGCGAGCAAACATGCGGTAACAAGGGTCAAAATAGCAAATTTAAAGCATTTCTTGAGATGAAGGAAATTTCGCTATTATCAATTTCCTTCCCAATCTGATGCGTTGTTCGTGTTTTCACAGTCCTTCAAAGTTCTCCTGACTAAAAAACTGCACGTGCGTTTCTAAATTATACCTAAAGGCTTAGCCTTGTGGTTTTATAATGAACTATATTTGAGTGCGTATTGTGAGTCTCATAACCCCCAAGAAGAGATCCGTTTTCACACCCGTGCCATGCCAAACACATGCGCGGAACACACGATGCTCCGACGTTTTACTTCTCCTGTGAGGCATCCGATCCCGTGTCGCATGCTTCGTTGCATCGTAAGGGCAAGTCAAATTATGTAATTGGGCCTCATCTTTCGGCAAAATATAGTTTGATTCATGCCATTCAAGTTTCATTTGGACAATTTATTTTTTCTGGGATTGAATGTCATCAACGTGTTCATACGTTTCTCCTATTATGAAAATTTCACTTTCAAACATACAGTCGCTATAATATATACTAGTAAGTATGACTCCGCTTAAAAACAGAATTCCAGGGAGGAAAGGCATTAATCGACTTTAGTGAGAAAAGTGAAGATTACTCAGTAAATAAAAGGAAGTAAATTACTCCCCCAGGGCATGGATCTAAAACTTTGCATTTCTCCTGAACTCATCGTGTCAGTAGGAACGTCCATGCCCCGTTTCAGCTTTCCATGTCTCTCCGTTTTATTGAAGCAATGGGACATGGAAGGCAAGAGAAATAAAAAGAAAATGCATGGAATGGCTAGGAATTGAACCCTGGCCTCACGATTATCAGTCCGATGTGCTACCACAACACCACCGAAACGGTGGCGTATAATAGCTTCTTTCGATGACATCCTCATCCATCACGATATATATTTTTAAAAAAATTCTCCCTCCAAAATGTGTACCCCCAGGGCATGTACCTCCAAAGTCTGAATTTTTCTGAACTCTGCACCCCAAAAGGTACATGTGTACTAAGTTTCAGATTTCTAACCTTTCTGGAACATGGTTAGAATTTGCGTCAGTGAGTCAGTGGGTCAATCACGATCATCTATATATATTAGATGAGAGCTTCCTGAACAGGAGAGGGCTGCTCGGGTATAGGAGGGAGGTCAGAAAAGGGAAAATGTACGATTTTATTTTTGAGATCCAGGCTTTCCTCTAGCGGGTCAGGCCCCAGAGAGCGGTGGGGGGGGGTTCAGTTCTAGCTTCCAGCAAGGTAAATGTAAAAAACTGAGGCTTTGCTCTAATCACTGCAGTGAGTCCCGTTGTCATATTTAAGGGGTGTGTCATGATTATTTCTAGAATTACCAACTCTTCTAAATAGCTTCCAAAAGTTTGCTAGATCCTCTTCATTATTTAACTGCTCACAGAACTTATTCAAATACATGAAATACGAGGTGATTCGTCCGTTTGTCCTCTCTTTCGTTCACTACTGCTCCGCAGAGTACAGTAGTTCATCACCACGGTTTCCTTGTGGAGGTCCACCTCTCAAAATGCAGATTTTCTGAATGACGTGCTTTTTCGTCAATGCTTACATCACCTTTATTACGTTGAAGTCGCCCACGAACGACGCAAGGAAGCCGACGAGCGGGAGAGTCCTCTGAGGACCATGGGGTGGACTGCTTCCTCTGAAGCTGATCACTTTTCTACAAGTAGAGGCAGCCTAAGAAAAAAACGCTCGAGGATCATCGTTGCCATGAAGCGGTTTTGTAGGGAGTTCAGGGAGTATTTTAATTCAAGTGAATGAAAAAAGTGGACTCGGCACGAAGAAGTAGAGTCTTGAATGCCTAGACTCCGCCTTTGGAGAGGAATCACCAGGGTTTGATCGGTTCGCATTTTCGGAAGGGAAGGGCGTTCTCGAACGACGAGCCTCGATGTGGCCGGCCACCAGCTGCAGCGACACATGATCGCGCGATCATTCATCGGGACATGGGGGAAAAGGACAATCGCGCCTCATATGAGGACACTCGATCGGATCAGCAGCGAAGAACGCGATCCTGCGGATGCGAGATAGTCTGAGGAGGGTCGCCTGTCGATGGGTCCCTCATGGTTTCGGTCCAGGTCAGAATGAGGTCAAAGGACGTGATGTTGATTTAAGGAAAAATTCAACTTTTGCTGAGCTTCTCCCCAGAGCACAGCTTTTGGGTGGGTTGCTCTTCCAAAAATATTTTTTACCGCCAGCAAAATGGGGAAACGTATAAGGCTGAAACTGGGTGGCATGGAGTTCCTTGAGTCTATATTTCAGAATAAAAATAAATATTAGTTTTAAAAAATCAGGAAACTTTTTTTTAAAGTCCTATTTTCGTGAATTATTTTTCGATCCAACGAAACAGAAACAGAAAATTTAAAATCCACTCAGAAGTGCTTGTTTTATGGCTGAGTACGGGAAAAATCCTACATTTTAAATATGCCTCATGAGCTAGATTATAGGAGGGAAGTATTGCATGATGTATTCTCCACCCTTACAAAAAGGGACACATGAAAAGATTTCAAGTTATGCTCTGGAAGTCATAGAAGTAATGATTTTGATGAAAATGAAGGCTTTCGTCCCCATATGTCACGTATTCCAATGGGAAGTACTTGAAATAAGTGTTTGCCATTTCGCAAAGAATAAATGAATTAATCGCTATCCAAGGTAATGGAGAGCCGAAGGCTCGACCACATCGAGTTTGTTTGCCCGAAGGGCAAACAAACTCGCTAGTATCATATAATTCCTGAGATTGGAAATTGAGTCAGAGGAACATAACGACGAAGTGAGTAGGAGAAGTTTTGAGACTTTTTTTTTATTTCCGACCCGAGGAGACGGAGCAGCGATTTAGTATGTGCATGTCTAAAAATGTGAGTTGAATGGCATGGATACATATTTGCTCTTCACGCGATACCTTCTACGCAGTTGATAACGGAATGCCAGCTGGGAAAAAAAAATTGTAATTTAGAAGCAGCGAGGGCAAACGAATTTGCAGCAAAAGAAGAGGAAAGGCGTTTAATATTGGCGGCTGCGGGCGTTATTGATTGTATGAGTAAGCACGGTTTGGCAGCATTTTATACAAGTTATAATACAAATGGGAGAAACAGGCAAAATGTAAGCGCCTGTCCCCTAATAAAACCAATGGGTCCGTATGGTCCAACTGTGCTGGAAAGGGTCAACATCATACGAACATCGAAGAGCACAAGCACTCTTCGAATTCCTGAACGTCAGGAACGTCCTCGATCAAGAAGTCAGTTCGTGACTTGATCGAGGTCGATAAATATAGTATATATAGTAGTAAATATTGTTAATGTAATCTCTCGGACCGCGACTTTAAGGATGTTTAAAAATCCCCTCGTCCGATGGAAAATGAGATGGATTCAGAGTGGCTAAATAGCAAATTAAAAAGCGTCCCTTGAATTTGAACCCATTTCAACAGGAAAAAAATCGTTAAACATAAATTTGTTATTTGCTAAATGCAAAAATAGTGACCTCCGCCTTCAGCGTGGCGAATGTCGGAATATTTTTTTCTTCCTCTACGCTGCATTCCGTATCGCCTCGTGATCCATGTTTGCACGTCGCTCGGGTCCCGTTAGGAAATAAAATAATATATGCAGGCATGTCTAATTTTATTTCCCTTTATTTTTCCGAGGGAAAGGAAGGTCACATGGCGTCGGTGACAACTCCAGACCAGCGCCCTTTCTCCGTCACTTTACTGTTGGGTGATTCCAATCGATGCGTCGACCAAGAATTAAGAACCTCATCAGCCTGGATCGAAAATTAAATTTTCTCCAAGAAAATCACGAGTTTCCACTCACGGGGTGACAGTTCTTAAGCCAAAGAGTTTGTATTCCATGCATCGATTAAGAAGCCGTGGTTCCGCAGCACCAGTTCCTCTCGGGAATTTTTCAAGCAAATCAGGTTTCTTCGGTACCTTCGGTACTGCCTTCCTTTCACACTCAGAAATATCACATTTGTAGATCTAATGCGAAAGCGAGGAAGGAGATGCCAGTCACTTTCCATTTATATATGAATTTATTCATGGCTGAAAATAACCTTTTTTTTTACTGAGAAAAGGAGATATAATCACTTTCACCCTCCACTTAGAAATGGTTTTCGCCCCCCATGCAAACGAGTCACTTTGGAGACGATGCTATCACAGGATATGCCGTCCGCACGATTCGCCGTTCGACGACGCAAACTAAATGACGCTTTCGCGGAATAACCTCCTGCGCGCTTCTGAGGGATGCGCGGCGGGACTCGCTCCTGGAGGAGGCGGTGGGGCGGGGCGTCTTTTCGGCCCTGCAAGGGAAAATGGGAACGAGAAAATCGCTCAAGCGGTAGAAGCACGATTTAACGAGTTCGGATTAAAAATGACTTCGCACTCACCGGTTGGATTTTGACTGGTATACGTCTTTTTGAGGATGGATGGGGGTTCTGGGGGTGTTACGTCCGATACGGATGGGAAGTCGAACTTTGCTTCGAAGTCTGACACTAAGTGAAAAACATGAAATGAATCCAATGCGTTGCAAGGGTGCATGGGCAAACAAAGGAGAACCGTATTTTGTTGCATTCCGAGCATTTAATCATAATGAAGATGAAATGGTTTACCTTCCGGACTCCGATTGGTTTTCCCAGTGAGAGATTTTCCAGCTGGAGAAGTAAGAGAGAGCGGCTGCAGCTTCTGTTGTAAGAAAAAAAAAAGCATGCTTTGAAGGACCGTATATACCGTGGGGTTTCTGCCTTGCTGATGCAATTCATCACCATCTGTCTTTCACCATGGTTGCACAAGAGGGTTGCCATACATATAATAAATAAGTCGTCGAAACGGGTTGGAAACATGACACGCCCCTTTTAAAAAAGTTGAAAGTGTTTATGTTTTTGGAATTGTTCTATTTATAAATGCCATCTGTACAAATAAGGAACGGACCCACTCCACTGCTCAGTGTAAACGATTCAGCCTCTTGTTTTGCGTCATGGAGCAGTAGAACGACGATACACGATGAGCGTCCTATAAGGGTGAGAAAACGCTTGCGTGCAGAGGGAGGTTCCGTTCCCCTAAAGAAAATATGCGCCTATTTTCGTCTCCATGCCTCTTTAATTTCATGCATTATCTGACAAGCGCAAATGGAAGTCGAAATGGGGTAATTAAGATGATGTACGCCAAATAGGGTACAACTTCAACAGATTTTGAGTGCCAACCGTTTCCGATCCCTACCGCGGTTTTAAGAAATTTTTCATTTCAGCAATTTCAATCCCAGGAATTTTGGAACGTTCTCCTTACCTCCCAGTCCACTTTTAAGTTTGATGATGTCACACACAGTAAAGAAACGGCCCCCGCTAATATGCGCAGTGTCAGCGTTCAGAAATTCGATAAAGCTATATTAATGCATACAGGGAATTACTAGCAATCCTGAAAACCTCTACAAATCTTGGAGCATTTTGAGAAATACTTATTAGATCCGTGCGACAACCTCACCAAGCCATTAGGAGGCCTCTTTGTGGCGGGACTCGGCGGAAAAGGAGAGCCACTTCTCGATGGAGAATTCGGAATGGGTGGGGGAGGATTCTTAGGACGCTCTTTGAGAGGAGCCTTCATTCGGAGTGTTTTAGGCGTTGCCAGAGATCTCCCTTGGTTTTCACTCTTCTGGCTCTGGCTGGGAGTCGACGGCTTGGTCGAGGATGGCGTTCCATGGTTGAATCGCGTAGGATTCGGCGTTCGCGGGGCAGCCGACTTCATGAGAAGGACGGACGGCTGGACCGCACCGCTGATGATGATGTACGGGACAAATCGGTGTGTCTCAACGATGGAGCGCTGGCTGACGTTCTCAGTGGAAGGGGTGCGGCCCCTGATTCACCCTGCGGACGAAGAGGAGAGTCATCCACAAGGATTATGGGTCAGGCACATGGAGAGTAATTTTCAGCAATCGCTAGATATGACACCGACTCTTTTCCAATGTACGTGCCTGATATTTGTTTTTGGGCCAAAATGATCCTCATATCAAATAATATATGTCCAATTTCAAACAAAATATGATCTAATCCTACTTTTCCTAAATTAAGATCTATCGTTCTTTTGAATGGGTATGGTATTCAAGACCATATCCAGTAGCCCATTAGACTGGAATTATTCACTTGAGTGAATGCTTACAGATGAAATTTTTTTCACGGAGATACTGCCGTACATAATAGGTGAACGTGTTCTCGCGTAAAGGTTGCTTTTTCCATGAATATAGGATAATAATGAGTCACTAGTAAAACGCACAGAATTCCAGTTTCAAAATGCCTAACGACCGATGTTTCTGGGTGTATTTCAAGCCAGAGATAGCACATTGGGCCCGTATTTACATAATAACTTATTTTGTTTGTTATTTGTTTTTGAAAGGTCATGATGATAAAATTTTAAATAAACGGGAATTAATCGAAACCCTGAAATAAAAAGGCAACTTATTCTGCCAAAGTAGAAACAAGGGAAGATGTTGATGGTTTTAACGCCTCACGTGAACTTCACATACCCTAGGTGAATTCCCTATGTGAACGTATTTGCCAGATGCTCATATTTCGCGAATAAGACATTGTAACGTGGTCTTTCGCTGACTATTTGGTCGCCCATGAAAAGTAAACGTGAAAACCGCATGCATCGTGTGTCACGTAGCCTTATCTCCGATTTCGGTCTTTCCGTTCTTATCTATCGTTACTCGTGCATTTGACGGGGAATTCATAGGAACTGTCAACTTGCCCTTGTAGGCCTAGCCCAAGTCATTTTTGTATGTCCGAGCTGAATCAGGTTCATAAATTGCTCGCAGATGTCTTCATGTTGCCAGATTGAACCTTCTTTCCATGAAGTTTCTTTATTTGAACGACAGACTTGGCAGCTGAATGCAAAATGCCTTCCTTGCAAGGTTTCAACGTCTGTGTAAACTTTATAGATAACCCCCACACCAACCGTATTGCACTAGGAAATGTTGCCAATGCTCAAGAACATGGACAGAGCGTAGCCTCAACAAGTTTCAATTAAGGTTTTTTAAGTAGCAGCATGGCAACGTATTTGAATCATGCATGGCATAAATGGGATTTTGTATTCCCTCCTTGCCAAACTTTCCATAATCCATATTAATTGTCGAAGATATCATGTCGTTGTATTTCTTCCTAGTAACATCCTGCGAATTGAATAAAATCTATTACTTTACATCCTATGACATTTCGCGAATTTCAAGAATAGTGGAAAGGCAATTCACATGATGTGGGTTGCATTATGTGATTTTGCATACGTCTAGCGTTGTGTCATCCGAAAGGTAATTTAATCAAGACAGGGGTTTCCGAACATGCATTACGCGTTAGAAAGGTATGAACGATCGTAGTGATTAGGAAGAGCAGGTTACTCACGCCTTTAAAGAGAATGAGAAAAAATGAGAAGAGGGTTCACCTGAATTCGTTGATGAAGGAGCGATTCGGACGCGGAGCGATGCAGGGCGAACAGATCTACAGTATGCCAATCCTTATATGATATTCAGAGGTATTCTTTTCTCTCTCTGGTCTCTATCTGGAGAGATATAATGTCGCCCCCATGGCCTTTTCGTGTTATCGGACAGATACGGGTTTTACGATGGTATATAGGGTCGGAGAACGCAGGCTATCCCTCTATTTCGTGAAATCAAACTTACGCGGCGGACCTATTCCATAGGATAGGAATTATCGCATCGTGTTCGCACGTGCATAAAACGGTTCTATGTTCCAAGTCAGTCTGTAATCTCGTCACTTTTCGGTACGTGACACGATGACTTTCAAAATCGGGCAAGGCTATGGTATACCTGTACGCTTCTTCCGAATGTTTAAAGTGCTGCGAGAAGGACTCTAAACCTGAAGAGGGGACTGGAGATATCCGAGCAACCGGGACACCAGGATTTCATCATGTACTGCTCAGGAGCGTCATCAGGGTAGACGCTTCGTTCAGAATAAACAGCAGGGTTGTTTATTCGTATAACGATTGCTGGGTCGTGTTTGGTAGACAGTCAAGAAAGAGAGCTGTGTCACAGTTTTCATCTTGGTAAAGAAGGATGCGAAGTAGTTAAGAGTGGTGGACAGTATGGTCGCTACGAAAAGCGGAAATTCTTCCACCGCAAACCGAGATTGCAACAAAAATAGAGACCACTCCTCCTCTGTCTTGGTAACTTTGGTTTCATCCCTTCTTCGCTTACAATGAGAAAATTAACCGTCATGGAGGGTTACTTAAAGCCGTAATATAGATCCTTACTACTCCAATTAAATGAAAGGGAAATACATTACGAGAATTTTCACCGTTTCATTGTATAAGTGTTCTCAATTTTCGGATGTTTACGGTTACAAACTCAATGTTTTTGATCAATGTGATGAACACCAAGACATAATGAAGAAGAAGAAAATCATCTTCTTCAGGCCAAAAACAGCGACATTATGAACTCACACGCCACTGCAGATTCAGAAACCCGATATTCACCCTGAACAGTGAACACTTCCTCCCCTTCTTTGTACCGTCAGTTCCGGCTTAGACAGCCGTGCATGCACCTGTAAGAGAAAATTGTTGCCTCATCCGATGCCCCCGGCCGCAGGAAAGCACTTGAAAGTCATGAGCCATCGCGGAAGTAGCTGACACACGGTCTGCCTTCACTTTCACTGCCAGTCACGATGGAAGCATACGGGAGTGAACGGGAGTTCCTTTCATGTTGTTTGGGTTATATTTTCTTGCTATATATTTTTCAGCAATGGGCGCCTCATTTCAACTGCTTATGATTCTGAAATAGTACAAACTACAGTCCTTTGCATTTTATGTTGTCATTGTGTAAGAAATGACATGAGGTGAGTTTGAGTACTTCCAATGTTTGCTTCATTTTATTTTTATTTCTTGTTTAATACTGTAATTGGTGGTTAATTGAGCGGAACGAAAAATAATATAAATCGCCTGAAATCAAAGCTAAACAGTGGTGGGCATGCTGAGTGTGGACTTTTACCTTAAATTTTCGTTGATTTTTCCAATTTAAATTTCATTCACTCATGTAACAGCAAATAGGAGTCCAGAAAATGAATATTCACTTCAGGAAACGTTGGATTTTTCTACATCTTCTACCCTGGACCCCCATATAGCAACACAAATGAACTCCGCGGTCTTCGTCGGCTAAGGCCGTCTCGATAAAGCGTACTTGAAAATTTCATGAAGCGGTGGCCGGTGGCCTCCACCAAGCACTAGACAGGTTCGCAGCCGCATGCGATAAGGTTGGAATGAAGATCAGCGTGGCCAAAATCGATTATTTTGTCCTCTCTAGACAGCCTACTCAATGCAATCTCGACGTCAGTGGAGTCCCATTGAGGCAGGTGGAGAAGTTAAGATATCTCGTGGTAGCATTCACGAGAGACGATAGGTGAAATGTGCAACTAGACACACGGATCGGTCAAGCAAGCACAGTAATGCGTGAGCTAAACCGGTCTTAATTTATGAGGAAGGAACTTGGCCCAAAGGCAAAGGTCTCTGTCTTCAAGTCAATCTACGCTCCTATCCTCACCTATGGTCATCAGTGTTGGGTAATGACCGAAAGAGTGCGATCGCGGATACAAGGGGCCGAGATGAGATTCTTACGAAGGGTTTCTGATTCAACGAGATTCGACAGGTTTCGGAACCCAGAAATCCGGGAAACACTCGGGTGTGAACCTCTTCTTCTCCAAATTGAGAGATTAAAATTACGATGGTACGGGCGCATAGTCAGGATGCCACCAAAAAGACTTGTAAGGCAAATCCTTCTTGCTAAGCCAAAGGGAAAGAGACCAAGGGGCAGACCAAGGACTAGGTGGTAGGAATATACTGAAGACCTGGCATGGCCTCGTCTTGGTATATACCCAGAAGAACTTGCTGAATTGGCGGAGGACCTGAGCCATTCTCCGGAAACTGCTGCCTCCACAACCCAAAAATAATAGCGAGTATTGAAGATGGACTGGCGGTGGCCGGTTTTCAAAAATACGTCTGTTTCTTTGGGACTTCTGCGAAGACATTGGATACAGCAGATCCAACAGACTTCATATTCAAGTGAAGGAGCAAGACAAACATATGAATATTTGAGTTGCAATATCTCCTATATTAGACAAATAGAATAGAACCCACGTCTATATCCAGCTGGGTTTTTGCACGAGTGGTCGTTTAACGGATCCGACAGTGCATACATGATTGTGGACAGTTCTGTTCGCACCACCAGTTGCTGTCTGCATGTCTTACTAAACCATAGGCCTCTTGAGGACACTGCCCATCGACTTGTAAGATTGATGGCACCATTGACTTTTAAGCAAGAGATCAGGTTATTGCTTTAATACCTTCATTCTTAGTCTCATCTGCCAGTCTGCTGGCACCATGGAAATATGACTTCAACGGTGATATTTCTTACTTTATGGCTATGGTCGCGTCTTCGGCGCTCCATTACCTTCGATAGTGCTTAACTCATTTATTCTTGGCGAAATGGCAAACACGTATTTAAAGTGCATTTAAAGTCACCATTGATATACGTGACATATGGGAACGAAATTCTCAATTTTTATCAAAGTCCTTACTTCCATTATTTCTAGTGTGCCTAACTTGAAATCTTTTCTTGTGTCCCTTTTTGTAAGGGTAGAGAATACATTTTGAAATACTTCCCTCTTATAATATACGCTAATGGGACATATTTTAAATGTAGGATTTTTCCTGTACTCAGCCATCAAATAGGTACTTCTGAGGGAAGTTTAAATTTCCTGTCTCTGTTTCGTTGGATCAAAAAAAAAAAATCAGAAAAATGGGACTTAAAAAAAAGTGCCCTGATGGGTTTTAACGAAATTGGTTTTTCTTCTGTAATATGGACTCAGAGAACTCCATGCCACCCAGTTTGAGCCTTATACGTTATAGCGCTAAGTTTCAGTTTTCCATGTGTCTCCTTTTGATTGAAGCAAAGAGAACTATTTGAAAATATGTTCCCCGAAAAGTTGTACCACTATGGCATGTATCGCCAAAATATAATTTTCCCTCAACTCAGCATGCGTCTTACGTGTCAGCTACTCACGATCTTCTAAATATAATGAAAGTATAATTTTTTATTTACTCAGCAATACATCAGGATCTTCTTTGGCAAGTTTAAACTTTCTAGCGCCCTCTATTTTGCTGGATCAGAAATTCGAGAAAATACGCCCTTTGCAATATATGTGCCTTGAAGCGTTTTAATCGATAAGTACATTTTTTGTTTTACCGAAATCAATCCTCAGAGAACTGCATGTCCGCAAAGTTTCAACCTTATTCGTTTGCCCTTTTTGCTGGTGAAAAAACATGTTTGGAAAAGCCGACGCACCCAAAAGCAATGCCGGGAGTACATGCACCATGAAAGCTGAATACTCCCTCAACTCAAGAATACCATGTCACTCATACGTGTGCCAAGTGTCACCTTTCCATTTCCAAATTCCACATTTTTCTTTAACTCCTTGTACCTATCAACAGTTGCCATTGCTCATCTTAGGCCTGTGCAGTGCAGTGAAGTGTGATGATTGTGTTCCGACAGGAAAGATGGGTGATTTTGAGCAACGAGCAGTGATCAAGTATTTTTTTTTAAGGTCTAAGGCCAAAGGAAATTTTTGCAGACATGCACGGACCTTTAGGTGATAAAGGTCCGTCATATTCAACAGTAAAATATGGGCAGCTCTTTTTAAGAATGGGCGCGAAAGCCTTGAAGATGATCCTCGTTCCGGGAGATCAAACACTCCTGTGGCCGAGAAAACAATTGAGAGTGTGGAAAAGCTGGTGATGAGCGACAGAAGACTGACAGTCAGGTTCCTTGCAGACAAAGTCGGGATCAGCACTGACAGCGTGGAAACAATTTTTCACCAGCATCTACGCCTGCACAAGGTCTCTGCACGTTGGGTTCCCCGAATGCTCACTCCAGAACAGAAAGCAGGAAGAGTGACGATATCAGAGACACTTGTGGACCAATTCAGAACCGATCCGGAAGATTTATTGGGGCGCTTGGTGACACAGGATGAAACTTGGGTTACACATTTTGACCCCGAGAACAAACGACAATCTCTGCAGTGGAGACAGTGATTCTCCCCAACCTCGAAAATTCAAGACAACACGGTCTGTTGGAAAGATCATGGTGAGTTTTGAGACGCAACCGGGGTGCTCTTAGTAGATTTCCTGGAAAATGGAAGAACAATAACCCGGGAGTATTATGCTAACCTTCTGCACAAATTGAAGGAATCTATCAAGGAGAAACGACGGGGGAAACTCAGTCGAGGTGTTCTGCTTCTCCAGGACAACGAGCCTCCTCACGTGTCAAGAGTTGCAGCGACCGCTGCAAAGAATTATGGGTTCGAAGTGCTCCCTCACCCTCCTTAATCTCATGATCTGGCCCCCTCAGACTTTCATCTCTTTCCAAATATGAAAAAAAACATTTGCGTGGAAAGGTCCATGGGTCAGATGATGCAGTTAAGTGTGCTGTTGAAGGAGTTTTAGCAGGCTTTCCAGAAACATTTTTTAAAACGGGCCTGCAGTTGCTTGAGAAACGTTGGATGAAATGCATTGATGTTAAAGGAGATTATGTTGAAAAATATTGGAATGATATTCATATTCACTCAGTCTTTCATTGTCAAGCCAATAACTTTTCTCACGCCCCTCGTATATTGATTCATGTTGCGACGTTTCTTGCAGGCACCCCATTTAGCCCCATACGGTGAAAGGCATCCTTTATCACTGACAAAGGACCAATATTGAGTTTTGCCATGATAAATATTTAATATTGAAATGACTCACGTTATTTTGTCGTCAATTTAACCTTTCATCAGCATTGTATCAATTGCAACACTGGTACTTTCCTTATAAAATCTAGGCTTTAGCATAAACTTTTGCTAATTATAGATGTTCAGTGGTGTGATGGGATGCTGTTGTCGTGACGTCCTGTTTGCATTAATTGAATGTCCATAAGGCAGAGGCCATGAAAGAGGCACAAACTGGTCCATGCAGCATCATCCTGAGGGCCAAGGAACATCAGGACTTTCGAAACGCGGTTTTCGAGACATGGTCAACACTTCATAATTAATGCAATAATCCAGCTTACGACATGACATTGTGAAGGGAAATGACAAGGTTACAAAGAAACTCTAACTGTTGAGAAAGTGTCATTCGGATGAAGGTCGATATGGTGAAGTGATGATGAGCACGTCAGTCATGCAGGATATTTAATATGTTTAGTTTCAGGATTGCACACCTCACATCTTGACCTTCCCTTCTCCCATAATTTTCAACTTTCTGTGTTTAACCCTGATTTATGGCAACAAGTGAACAGGAGCAGATTAGACGAGAATAGTGAATACCTTTTCCAACTGACATTAAGTATTCTTTCTAAACGATTTCAGTCGATAATGGAAATTTAACTTAAACACCGAATGTGGCACAGCTGAAACATGTTCTGCATATATTTTTTATGAGTTATATTCCATGTTTTCTGAAAACGTTTCATGCCGAAATGTATGAAACTGAGTATGCAAAATGCAATAATACCAATGATCCATTTAAGAAAGAAGGAATATCTTTGGGCAATGAAAATTGTTTTTGAGTCACTTATGAAAAATGCATTTAACACAATCGAGTCTCTCTCACACTCTTGAAGAATACATTCAAGCTTCATCATCCCACCTATCAATAATGTCATCCCTCTCCATGGCTTGAAGCACATGGAGCAATTTCTCACATGTCGTCTTTGGATTCTTCTTTCTGTGAAGAATACCAAATATTTCATTCATTTTATCTGAATAATTGTCCTTCCTCCTAATGTCCTGTTCCTGAGGCAGTGCGATGAGCTCTTCTTGACTAAGTTCCTGTAGGAAGTCGTCCATATCAATTATCGTGTTGCTGTCTGATAGAATCTTTCTTAGTCCTTTCATCCGTCCCACCGAAGCAATGGAATCGCTATAATGAAAAGATGGACATTCAAAATGAAAGTATAAAAGGAGAGAACGTGATACTTTCATTACGCATTATGCAGATATTTGGATAGTCAAAACCAAATTTCGACAAATTTGTCTATGGAGTCTCTTGACAATAGTATAGCCATTTTCTACAGATTATCTTACCGTTTCCCACTGCTCCGTGAATCATTTGGCTTGCTCACAGAAGCGTCATCCCTCTTTGCACGCCTCTTTCTTGGAGGTGGTCCGTCTTTCGCCCTGGAATTAGATGCTCCCTCCGATGCAGCATCCTTTTTAAGCCTCTTCTTTGGAGCTTTTGAAGTTGAACTTGTTTCGTTGGGAGGCAACTCCTCTTCAGATTCTTCACCTTCTGCATTTGCCCACTTCAAATCTAAAAAAATGGCATTTAATCAACGTATCACTTGTGCCTGGCATGGGTACTGTATAGTTGCAATGGTAGGTATACGATAATGAAGCACTTCAGCTTTCCAGAGAAACTCCTTGCCTTACAACCTACGACATCTGCATTTTACCATTTTGCGAAGGTTTTCAACTCATCTGCTGCCATGAGGATCAAAGGCGATACAGAATAGTTGCACAAAGCCAAGTCACAGGTACCACCGGTGATCCCCAGACATATTTCTCTTGCATGGACAATGCATCCCATTGGCACGTCGTGAAAGGTTTCGTGACTAAGTGGATTGCACTCCAATTTCATATTTCATGGAGTCATTCCTTCCGTCCAACCGCAGCACATAGGTGGAGTTTTGCATTTTTATGTGTGGCAGCCAATGTGTTAAAGTACTAACTTCCGTTTACGCGAGATTGGTGGTATGCCTGGCTAGAAGTTCCAGAGCATTCTGTCAAGTCATTTTCAATATAAGGACAACATACATTTTGGGTTGAATAGAAAATTGGAGACGACCATATTACTGCTAACTTGTATATGAATGATCGGACTAAAAACATTAAGAGCTAGAGTGAAAGACTTTGAAAAGTGAACTCAAAGTATGTATCTCCTTGGGTGTGATTTTAAATAGATAATTGCAAAATTTGATTTCCTGAATTTTTTAGGCAGATTTCCCCATGTCGAAGGTTGGGACAACGCTTCAACTTTTGGTAGCTCAGTTCAAAGATGAAGATAGTATTTAAAAAATGAAGATCTCAAGTATTTCCAAAAATGGAAGTTGTCTCCCCCTGTAGACACAATCACGCACACAAACACATACACACACACGCACACAAACACACGCACACACACACACACACGCACACAAACACACACACACTCAAACACACTATCTCCTTCTTTCCATCTCAGGGAAGCATGCCTTCAATGGGACTTTTCGTGAAAAGTTGTACACATTAACACGTAAAGGAATAACCCCTAGCCAAAATGTTCAAAATCGTCTGAATTCTCATTCAATCGTTTTTCGTTCTCAGTGAAAAGCCAAAATGGGCTTAATCGGAGCCTCATAAAAATTTTATATTTTAAGGTTATATTTTTTGGACCATCTCGAATATATATTCCTACTCCAAATGTCGGGAGGCAGTTGATTCAAAACATACATATTAGGCTAAAATTTCTACGACTACTTCTTAATGCAGCCACTTCTCATGAGAGACTTGCTGTCGAGAGTCACGGGTAAAAGTGTATTTAGGTGAAAGAACAATGGGGGGTGAGAGGCAGTGATGAGAAAATGACGTACTGAGGGAATCACGGGTGATGAGAATGACGTACACTTCTCAGTACAACTGAGAAGAAATGTGAGCTTTGATGCACAGTTGAGTGTTGAAAATTGGTGCAGAACAATAGTCTCAAAGCCCTTATATTGTCTGCAAATGTGGCGCCAGTGCATTAACTCAGGTTGACCGCTGCAGGATCAAATGTCACCATTTTTAAAATGTGAAAATGAAATCTAACAAGAAATCAAGGGCTTTAGAATGATGTATCAAACCCGAAATTGGGTCCAAAACTAATTTGAAAGGTGGTAGGAGTCATGTGAAACCCATATAATTCAAAATATTGACCTAATGCAGGACCAACATTGGACAAACGCACCCAATGTTGGTATTGCATGGGGCCAATATATTGTGCCATTGGAGACGGTGAACTCTGCAGAAAATCTTTAAAAAAAAAAAAAATGGGTTTGCATGTCTACAATATCTCACACATCTAAAAGCGTCATGCCCATCGATGAATATTTTATTATTATTAAAGCTGCTTCAAATCTTGTTAGTTCTGGAAAACATCCTGTACTTCACACCCACATATTGAACATGGTCCTTCAGAAAGTTCAAGTAAAACAATATTTTCATCGATGACGGATGAATTTACTTACCCTTTCGAAGTTTTCTGGCGAAAGAACTGGCGGAAGTACTTTCATGCTGCTCAAGAGACTTCAATAATTTCTCTGCAAAAGGCTTGTCTTTCTCAAAAATAGACTCCAATAACGCCTTGAAGGCGTTATCCCCTCCCCTAGGTATCTTTTCTATGAGGAAACGGGCTTGCTTCTTCTTGCTCTCATCGATGACCTCCAAGTATTCATCGTCCTCTATAACATTCTTCTTCCTCAAGCCTAAAAGAATTTCTCCAATGTTCGCAAACAGTTGAAATTCTTTCAGATGAGCAAACAACACGTCTGATACTGCCTGCCCATGCACAGCCATGATTCCTGGAAAACGCTATCAGTCCATCCGCCAAAACTGTAAAAATAAAGGAGTTTTCTTCATTCCTTTCATATATAGACTCTGGGAAGACAGCGCGTAAACACTCCCTATTAAATGCGAGCTACAAAACCTGTGCAGAGACGCTGTGACACATAATGATGGAACTCAGAAAAGCGGAAGTCTTACCTCAAAATAAGGAGTTATTTAAATGACACTATACAAGAATAAATGATTATATATACTAAACGTGTGAACGCACAGTCCCACAAACCCTCGAGCAGCAACAACTGAGTGTGCTATGGCTTCGGCGGATGAATGGGAGAATTCCGTCACCCTACTGATAAGGTCTTCATAAGGCTGGGTGCTCTTATCTTGCTGTCGACTTTCTGCACTATCGGCGAAGCTCATTGGCCCTTGATCAGCGAGTGACCTTCAAATCCTAACCGTCATGTACAGATGTACACAGTATAACGGTATTCATATCATATTTTGCAAAATTGCACGAAAGTATTTCTCTGGGGAACGTAATATTGTCTTAAAGGCTTCTCAGGAATGTTGACAAACTAACAGCAATGGGACATGAGACGATTTAAAATCAGACATGAACACATATGTAGTAGCATTTATGTGTCAATAACGAAAACTGCCACATACCATTTTGTTCAATCCATGTAAAATTTTGAAAAATGATTTTAAAAGTACCATCCCTAAGAAAATGTAAAGTTTGTATTCGAAAATACAGGGGAATAATTTAGGCAAAGTTCGTCTTGCCATCTGATTGCTGCAGCATTCCATAAAATATCGGCGAGATCTCAACTTATTTAATATCGAGATTAAAAACGCTCCTATCCGATATTGAGATAGACTCTTTGCCAATATATGGAAATCCTGGTCTCGCGAAAGCAAGACGACAGTGTTGGCAGCCAATGAAAAGATGGCTGGTAATCATTTCATGCGTGACTCACACGACTCGCCAGACCTGATTCGGAATTTCTTCCCATTTAATATAAATTCATTGATTTGTATGCTATCTACTGATTCGACTGAGATGCACAAAAATAATGCACCATTTTTGAGAAAGGTACTGGGAAAGTTGTCACAATTCGACTCCCATCTCTTGCGCCACCGCACAAATCGTAAGTCGACGCGGAAACTCAATGACCAAGCCTCAAACGAAGATTCTTCCGCCGTCCGTTCTCGCTTGGAAGATGGCGTCGAACGGAAAAGTTCATTTCACAACGGCAAATCTTCGGACGATAAGGAACAACCTTTACGTAGCCCCCAGTTCATATCTCGAAACGTTTGTGTTCGTAGAGCGCGCACACACACGCATAAACACACACTTGTCGCTAGGCCTAGCAGGCGGCCATTATCGCGCACGCTATACAGGGTGTTTCAAAATATATTTGCACACATTAATAAATACATTGAAAATATTAAATAATTCAGAGAGGCACGATGTGTGTGGAGAAGCAAGGGTTTGAATATCATTGTTCACTACCACAGATGTTCACATTGTTCACGAATAGCATCCAGACATTATTGAAGGCATCATGCGGGCGGAACAGTGTTGAGCGATGCGACCGTCCCCTAGCGAGTCCGGCGCCAACTCTTGTCTCCTTGTTCATCCATGAGATGGCGAGATAAAACATGAATGCTAATTTTTCCTGAAAGTTGCAGCCCTTTCCTGTGGCCAATCATTATATTTACTTCTCAAAGGCACATCTTCGGATGCTCATGAATATTTATTAGATGGTCCTAAGTTCATATCTCGAATCATTCGGCCAGTAGAGCTGTCTCATGCACCCAAATTCACGCACCCACATTAGTCGTTTGGCCTAGTTGGCGATCAGGATTGTGCTCATTGTATGTTGAATACAGATTAGTAGACAGAAGTGCAAAATGGCTGTTTCATTGCTAAGAAAAATTATTTACATCGCCCATTATACTTTTTATTTTTAGATGCAGAACATGTTTTCAGGATGAGTAATTCTAGAATGCAAATGTTTTGAATGAAATATACATAATCTAAACAAATTGAAAATGTATTTTCTCAGTGTAACTGTTGCTACGCGACACAGGCTTGTTAACCTCACGAACTCTCTCTCATCGTGCTCGGGGAAAAAAAAAACTATTATTTGCCGTAACGCCCACCTAAATGAAGAAGCCAAGTCTTCCTGATCGGAACCATTGATTTTCTTTAACGGTTGACGCTTCGTTCAGGTAAAAATAGTTTCAGGTCGGGAGCAACTGAAACTCTCAGCGCATATTTCAATCAAAAATATCACGTTGCAGCTCACTTCGTGAACTTGAGGCATGGCACACCGGAAATATAAGAAATATCGGGTTTTCCTCACGTGAGACTTTCCCATCGATTACCAAGCAATGCTCACATGTCGAAGACTCCTCTCATGGGCTGCCTCGCATCCTTCCAAGCTCCAAATCCCATGCCCATGTCCCAAATTTGCATGATGATTCATCATCAGGCAAAATCGCATGGAATTGCATACGAGACACACTGGGATTGAAAAATGAGTATTAGTAGACAATGAAGCAATCTATAAAAAAAAACTTTGTCGTTTGCCTGTTCATTTCATGAGAAAGAAATGGATGCATTGTTCGAACGAGCTCGAAAGTGTCAATAAGCAAATAATTAGCGACAAGCGACTTGGATTCATAGTCCCAATCGCACTGGCTTTTCCATATTTTCTATCAATCATAAAGAACGGCAACTTGACTCAATTTCATCATGGCGAGCTTTTCGAAACCCTCAGTTCGTGAGGCCATGAATTTTGCTGCAAAAACTCGGTTAATATATGCATAGAAAATGCCATGTGCATCAATGGCTACTTTCTTAAGAGGAGCTAATCAAGGTTTATTATACGATGGTATCCATGAGACCTCGCACAGCTGACCCGTTTGCGACGGCTTCCAAAGTCTAAATTTAATAATTAAATTGGCTTTTGATTCGTTCATCATCATAAGGTATAGTTCAACTCCGATGAACTTCAAGCTTGACTGAAAGGAATTGCCAGGATGCACTAAGGATGAAATATTTCGTGAAAAATTGTTTTGGGGGGAAATACAGCATCCGGGTGTTCAATATCAATGTGAAGATTAAAGGCCACCAGATTAAAAGGCTGAATCGATTTTATCATTAAAGGTATTTGGGTCAGACCATGGGTGTCGTACGTTACATCTTGAGTAATATGTTTAGTGTAAAAATACATTTAACGATGTTATGGAAGTAGAAACATTATGTAAAGGCTGTAACGATTTGCTTTGGGTAATGACTGTAATTCCACTTTCCTAAGCCTTGCACTCTCTCTTTTTTTTAGAGATGTAATTGTGCGCAAAGAAAGTGTCAAACGTCCCACTGCGTGAACCCACATGTTAAAGTCACCTGCTCTAATGTTCACATATCTCTCATCGATTGGACCCTAGTGATTCAGCTTCATGTTCATTATTTAAATGAAAGCCTGGAATTAGGATAAGTCTCTCAAAAAATTGCAACATTTGAAAAAGAAACTTAACCTTGTTCTTGACGGCGTCGGATGTGACATGTTCTGAAAATTTATTTTGAAACTAGAAATCGGTACATATATATCAATTTTATTTAAATGACATAATTCACATGTGAGCAATTGACATCTTCTATTCACACCTGAGCTGATTTGCATTTATCAGTATGCATGGAAGCGCATCTGATCCAGCGGTGGCATCTGATCCAGTGGTCCAATTCAGTCTTTCCAGTTTTGTATTTTAATCACATTTTTCAGTATCATGAGAATGGCATGAATAATATGTCAAAATCATGACTAACCCCTTCATTTCTTGTTAATTTTTTAGATTAATTCCTTCATTCCTTCGTTCTCTTTTATTCACGTATTATGGGAAAATAGCTGATGAACTAGCTAAGCGAAAGATATACTGTATTAGCACATTTCGAAAAATTTTAAGCTAAACTCCTAGGACCACTATGCGTGGATAGACCGATTTACAAAATTACAAATCTAATCAAAGCAGAACATGTCGGATTATAAATCAATATGTAAAACATCTGAAGCGTTCATTTGCCTTCCTTCACCTCAACACTTTTCTTTTTGCAGATGACATTGATGATTTCATCTGCCTCGGGCTTCATGCCTTGTTTCAGCAAAGCTTTGTGCAGTGATGCGAACGTTGTGGGTTGTTCATTTGAAGACGAATTCTTCCACTGCGCCAAGAGAAGATATAGAGTCCTTAATGGACCCTTCTTCATCTCCCTGATCCGTCGAAGCTGATCTTCACTAACTCCCAACTGTCGCCCAAGGTCCTCCCATTCGTCCGATTTTTCTTGCAGTTTTCCTGCTATCTCCCAAATGTCGTCATCGGACGGCTCCCTATTTCAGGTAGGACAACTTGCATTATGTTTACAAGAAACGTTTGTAATTAAAGGAATACATAGTTACATCTTCGTCAATTTAAATATTAAGAGCATAGACTTAAAAAAAACCTTCACCAGGTGAAAACTATTCTGAAACTGCAAAAAAAGTATTGCCTTTGCTGCTAACAAACAGTACGATCGTGACTGCTGCCTCAACCGATGTTTGTAAAATCTGTATTCTGGCCACATTGACTCTAACTTCTTAATCAGTTCTTCTCCAGAACCGAACATTTCCTCTTTTAAGCTAAGCTCAAAATGTTCATTTTTGAGTGATTTTCATTTGTTGATGATCTCCATTCTAATCGCTCTCATAAATCAGAGGATTTCGAAGTATTCGGATTTTGTTAAACAAATTGAAGCCTGCATAAATAAAAGTATGACGAACTCTTTCAGCAAAGGACTTCCAGCTTTCTCCTTTGCAATCGCATAAAGAGTGATTGCATCTGCTTGTGGCTTCATGCCTTGCTTGAGCAATGCTTTGCAGAGCGTTTCAAAAGTGGAAGGTCGATCGTTAGATGAAGAAACTCTCCAATGTTGCAGAAGAAGATATGTCGTCCTCGGTTGATCTTTCTTCATTTCCCTGATCCTCTTCAGGTCTTTCTCATCGATTTTCAATTGTTGCCCTATATCCTCCCATTCGTCCCACGATTCCTCCAGTAGTTTCGCCATTTCCCATGCATCGTCATCTGATGGAATCCTATAAAGTTCCGAAACGTAAGGTTTTATATGGAAATTAAACTAGGAATTTGCTAAAGCACATGCACAGAGGTTAAAGGAACTTCTGTCATTTGTGACATTATAACAACCTGTTGCGTGGTGAAGATTGTTTTTAGCCGAGGGTTCGGCACGGCAAGCTCAGAAAGAAAACCCCGTGGTGACTTATATATTTTAAAAAAAGGTTTCACTAATTAACGATCCCGATAGGCCGTTCACAATTCACAGACACAATACACCTCACAAGGACAAGAGCAGAGTACACCAAAAGGATAAAAACCTATAGTTAGATCCCTATACAGGTAGTGTCCCCCACTTCCTCTGCTCGAACTCAGCCAACCCAGCACTGCACCCGCTGCCTTCCAGGACCCCTTCTCTTCTCTCCTCCTCAGTTGTTAGGTCTTCTCTTGGAGATGTTTTGGTTCGCAGGAATGAGGGATCCGCGTGTATCCCATTATGCATCAAGCAGACCCTGACCCCATTGAATATTCCAGGATCTTGGGTCCTGTTGCAAGGGTGCAGCCCGAGATGGCCCCGTTCCATTAACGAGACTGCTCCTTACATCCCAAACCCCAATAACCACAGTTTAAACTTAAACAGTAGTCAATTATGTTCGAAGATAAGACCTTAGAGAAGGACCATTGCTTCAAAGTCTGTCTCCCTTCCCCTGCGTTCAAAAACCATCGCACGAAACTCCATTAATTTATATGCATGCATTAGTAAACGAACTTACTTCTAACGCTCCCTTGGGCTAAATGAATTTGAGGAAATACTGTAACAGCTTAGGAAATGCCGAAACACATGAACATTTATTTTTCAGAATATTCTTTGACTCCCTCAGTTCCTTCTCTGTATTCCTTTGCATAATCATTTATTTTCTAATGAACCCTTAATTCCAACGCTAATTATTGCATATCACTATGTTTAAACATCCTCCCTCATGGCCCAAACTCACATTTTTGCCCAAGTAAAATAGTTGATTTAACAGTCAATTTCGTTGTTTGTAGGCAATTAATAATGTGGTATCTAACGTTCCGGACTCCAGGAAAATTCCAAAAAATTACCAGAAACATGTATGCGGCAAACATAACTTCATGTTTGACTTGATATGAATGTTATGCAGACAATTATGTATAACGTATGCCTCGGTCTATGGATTTATAGAAAAGTCGAAGTAAAATCATGAAGATATGACCTCTAATTGAGACATTAACGACTCTTACTTTAATGCAGAAATCGGTGCAGTTAGGAGTAGTTCCAAATGCCAGCAAAGAGTCTATTTGTGAGCATATGAGTGCAATTGAGTAATGAAAGAATGAAAAACTTTGCATTGCAGCAAGCAAATCAAACGTGAAAAGGTATTCAGAAAATGTTCAATGGCTTTTCTTTTTACAGACTTTGCTCATATTACTAAATAAGGAAAACGACCAGAGTTTGAAAATGAAATCTACCAGTAGTCAAACGTGCATGATGTTAATCCAATGATATGAACAGGGTCTGGAAATGTCGAAATATATGAAATGTCCAAAATGTCAAAATATAAATATATACAATGAATATTTTGATACAAAGATGCGTTGATTAATACAAATTGGAAATTTTCAAAACTCACTGATTCAACAGCGTACTTTTCTCTTCTGGAGTCGGACTTTCGATCTCTTCCCCTATTTATAATGAAATGAAGGTAGGAGTCAGGAATGTAATCTGCGATGCTTTCTGCATTCCACTGCGTGAAATTTTACTCACATTGTGACCGAAGCTCCTTAAACATGAAATCCTGCCCAACTGCCTTCAGGGCATCAAGGAACTTTTCGAATGTTCTTGACTCGATCCTTGCAGGCAGCTTCGCCAAAAGCGTAATTCTCCTTTCCTTCTCTCGTCGTGGCGTCGCGATCTCATCTCGATCGCCTTGAGTTAGAACTCCTGATTTTAACAGGTAACTAGTAATTTCATCCACCTTCAAGCAGTCGATCAGGACATCCCACTTTGCCTGGATTATGTCAGTGAGTGACCTCGGCGACTCACTTCTCACTGTTAGGGAAGAAGAAGTAGATTAAATCCAACCAACAACTATAGTACTGCTCAAGCGATTCCGGGCATTCAAAGGATTTCGAGAGGCTGATATTCTAAAGGAAAGTTTGAGTTCACCATTTGATACTTTAGTGTTCTCATTTTGCCATATGATTTAAAAACACTATGATTATTACATGTGACTCGTTAAGGAATGAATCAATTATCATTGCAATCCAGCTATTCAGTGAGCATTGAAAGGACTCAGTTTCCAAAAATATTTGAGCAATACCTCAGAAGCAGATGATTACATTGGGGAAGAACACATACCCGAACCACCCTCCACTCTGTCGATAATATCGTCTCTTTCCATGGCTTCCAGCACTTTCAATAGCTTCTCGTAGGTCGAATCCGTTTTTTTCTTAAAGAGGATTGAGAATACACTGTCTATTTTTTCAAAGTACGTGTCCTTCTTCTTGATGTCTTCCTCTTCGGGTAAAGTAATGAGGTCTTCCCCAGAAAGCTGATGGAGGAAGTCTCTTACGTCTATAAACGTGACTCTGTCACAAAGAATGTCTCTCAGTAGTTTCAGCGGTTCCGTCGGATTCCTCAAGGCACTGAAATGACAAAATTTACATGTGAAATATATAGATATTAAAAGCGAGACACATCAATTCATTCATGGTTTCTGACGACAAATAAAAGTATTATTAACATAACTCGTAGTTGCATGAACAAGTCAAAAGGGCAAGGCCATTTTCAGACAAACATTACCTTTGCCCCAGTCCTTGCGTAGCATCCGACACGATATCACGAGCTGTATTCCTCTCGGTACGCCGCTTCTTTCTTGCTGTATGTGCTTCTTCAGCTCCATGGACATCAGACACCCACACAGATGGTGTATCCATGGAAGCATGCCTCTTATTCGTTTTAGTTGCTGAACGTGTCTCTCTTGAAGTCGGCCGGGAACTCGAGGCTCCATGTCCCAGAGCCACCTTATTCCATTCTAGTAGTAAAACATCGCCGAATGATTGGAATTACGTGTTCGTTTTTTTTATTCTTCAGAACATATAGTTTCCTGACCCTATTCAAATGGAGAATCGAAATTTACACCGAATCTATTGAATTCTCTTATTATAGGTGGTTGATTTATGTAAAGTTCAACGGTAATAACGTTCATTTCATTTAATGTTGTATTAAATAGATATGCATCCGGTATTTGGAAATCACTGCCACAAACACTGCAAATTACATTAACTGATTCGGTCTTTGTTTTAGTGCAATATTTTGACAGAATAGAAGAATTACTATTTGGACACATGGGATGTATCCTTAGATGTTATAATGTTTCGGAGAGTACCTTGTTCCAATATGTCAGCAAATTTAGCATGATTCCTTCGCCGTAGAACTTCAATGAAGATAGAGAAGGCGTTGTCTCCACTTCTAGGCAGACATTCTAGTAGAAACAAGGTCTTCTCCCTCGTATTCTTGTTGACGATGTCAAAGTACTCAAAGTGGTTAATGATACCCTCTACCCTCAGGTCAGCCAAAACAGTTTCAAAGTTGATGAAATTCAGTTCTCCCTTGTGCCGAATGAGGATTTCAGCGACATGGGCCATGGTTCTCTTCTCCCCCAGACCGAATGGAAACCAAAATGAACAACTATTTGAAATGGAATAGACGATACACTTGAAATATGATTATGATTCCTTACCGCTACTGCGTGGAAAGGGAGATGGATTCCTTTCAACAGACTTGTAAGACGAGAAAATCCTTGCTGTGAACTAGCGTTGCATAATGCTCTCACTGTTTCAGGAAAGGATCTTCGCCCTCAGTTGACGTCCGCTATTCACAGGCCCTAGATATAGGCCTATTTCTCTTCCCCGACGAAACAGAAAAAAATGTGCAAAACTAAGAGCCATTGAAGGCGTTGGGAGACTAACAAAGAAGTGGGTATCGTATCATTGCATCGTTAGTTAGAAAGCATTTGCAGGGTGATCCAAAAATGTGCCTTATTTTGAATTGGGTAACTTGGGGGAATATGGCCCTACAATATGAAACCTAGTCATAACGGTCCGTCATGTTCGAATTTGACTTTTGCAATATTTCCAAACTATTGATTCATATCTCCTTTACTGAATCCCAGCAAGGCATGTGTAAAAAACCGCTTGGATATTGCGCCTTTGGATCCTTTCCAAGTTGGTCTCAAGAAACGAACTTAATTTCTTGTCATCTACCAATGCGACACTGACACGGGAGAACAATGCAACCATTGAAGAACCCTCGCGCTCGTAGGCTTCCTTGCATCGTTCTTGAGTCCTTTAAAAGGACTGAAGGTGCTGAGGGTAGTGACGAAAGAGCACGTCACTCGGCAATTCTGAAATTCTACATTTTGAGAATTAATCTCCACGAGTAAACAAAGGTGATACACTTCATTGCGGAGCCCGTGCGAACGTAATTGGCGACGAACTGACGTATTTCGTATGGACCCTTCAAATTCATAGATTACCCGGCATCAGGTGTGAGGCACTTCAGCGAGCGATGTCACCGTTCCCTTTCGAGTATCAAGGCAATTCTCGTCTCCTCGTCCTTCCGAAAGATGGCGAGACGAGAGCGAATCTCCAATTTTCGGTGAAAATTACATCCCCTCCCTTTCGTAAGGCCAATTCGCATGTTTAACATAACAGAGACGCATCCTCAGATGATAACGAAAATTTGTGTTGAATTCCTGAGTTAACATCTCCTAGTGTTTTCGCCTATTGAGCTGTCACATAAACACAGAAGCACTGTCGCTCGGCCCATCTAGCGGTCAGTATCGAGCACGCTATATGCTTAACCTCCGGACCCTGATTGCGAACCGGTTGCTTAGCAACTGAGGTCCTCCGGGTTGAATTGTTTGTGAGGGTTTTTCACCTTAATCAGACAATCGATAACCTTATGGATTCAGAGAGTTTCTTCGGTTAATGCTGATTCCTCATGAAGTGTAAGTGCCACGGAAAAATTTAAATTGCACTAAATTCGAAAGGTGCAAAAAAGATGGTTCCTTCACTCACCTGTTCAATGTCGATCATAAGTTGACTCCCCACGATGCCCTCTAAACACAATGAAGCACGACATCGACTGTCGCCTGTCCCCCTCCTCTCATTGGATAAAGCATAACCGCCATAGATAAGGTATACATATTCGTCCGCTCTTCGCAACGGTGGGAGATATTTCCCTACGGGCTCGTCCCCAACAGACAGGATTCTTCCACGTCGGTAAATCTTATTTCGCAGCCAATCGACTGCCGTAGGCAGGTAAAGACATTTGACATACTTTTAGCTTTGAAATATTTAGGGGAAGTGAACCTTTCCATTCCAACCTGAAAATTAAAACGCGCTCTCTCGCAAAATTGCTCTCATTCGACACTAAATGGGGTGTCCATGAATTTATTTCATGGGTCTCCTTCCTTTGACATAGACTCTCGCAGGAATTCCATCGGGGCCGATCCCCTAACCAATCTTTAGCTTCCCTATCATACGCATGATCGTCTCCTCGATGATGGAAGTATCTTTTTATGTACGCCGAAGCCATTTCCTCCAAAGCTTCATCGGATTGGACCGTGAAAACGGAAACGAAGATCTCGTGAAGTAAAGATATGGATGGGAATCCATATCTTTATTACTTGCAATCGACTCCCCTCTGCCGTTCAATAGAGGCCTCATCGACTGTCGACACCTACTACACCGGTAAAAATCCTTGGGGCTCGTCTTAGCATCGCTACCCAGCCGTTCCTGGACTCCCCGTCTCCCAGAGCTCATTTCCCGCTTGAACGTCCTCGTGATGGGCCTCATAGTCCGCTCTGTCACCTGGGCGCCTTTATGCATCCCATTTCCGAATTTTATCCCTGATGAGTGCATTTCCCGTAGCTTTGATTTTTCCTTATAGTTCTCGTGTGTCGCTGAAGCGGTCTTCGGGTCAAAGTCCAGATCGAATCCCCACTTGACGAGCTTCGACACGTGGGGGTAATCAACTGTTGCAGGAATTCGGTCGAAAGTCGTCCCGCGTTCGTTCTCGGTGAACAAAGTGAGGGCGAAATCGTTCTGCTTGGTGAGCACAGCGTCAGTGCAAACCACCTATATCTCAATTAAATGTAAGCAACACGACCCGCTAATCTTATCGATATCTTCAAATGATTCTAGGACATATTGTTCGCTTATCTGTGCCACCTTTCTAATTGCGTTCGGAATTGTCCCCGTTTAACTTGGAGGCAGATTCTTGTAGGAATGATGCACAACAGAAAAAAAGAGAGAGCCTTTTAGGCATTACTAGTCCTGGCCTAACTGGTTCCGGAATTCTTCGGCCTGCGTTGTCGAAGCAAGGGAACGAGATGCACTGTCTTATGTCTCCTTTATACCGAATCGTTGTCCATTCTCGTGGAGATGATTTTTTTCATAGGCTTCGTTAAAGCGAACCTCATCGAGCGTTTTTAGTTCTTGCGCGATCGTCATCCCTTTTACAGGGCCCATCTAAACATTCCGCCTGATAGTTGATAGCAGAAACTCCATTTAAGACAAGGAGCCGATTACGTTCAACTTCTTTTGGGAACTGTCCCCGTAACCTTATCGCATTTGCCAGTATATGATCTCATTTATTTGTCTGTCCTTCGCATGGTGCCTCAGGGATCGCCATTTTGCAGTTAACTTTTCCTGTATCGTGAAGGACCGGATTTCCCAGGTGAGAAATTTCTAGTTTTTCAAGGTGATCCAAAAAAATCGAGTGTGGGTCTCGTCATGAGAGTTTTTTTAAGTCTACTGCTTACAGGCACAGTCATAAATAGGCTGCGGTTCGGCCTGGTTGGCCCAGGCCCGAAGCAAGGACAAGTCAAGCTCTCTTACCCACCGGATTTGGATATGTTGTGGGAGAATATGAGGATCAGTCGATCTGGTACCAAAAACTTCCTCGAAGACGGAGAGTAGGAGGCTTCACTCATTGGGAGCGATGATTCTCGATGAGGAAAATAATTATTACTTTGTTTGAATGAAATATATATTTTGCCAAAGCATTTTCATTCTTTAATTACTCACTGTCTTACTGCATTCACTGTATCTAAAGCAATAAATACATTAATGGACCCTCTAAATGTTTTTTGCAAGTTACAAAACAGCCATTCAGATAACTCATTTTAGTTAAATATATATTGTGCACAGTACTGATCGCTAGCTTGGCCGAGGGACTAATGTGCCTCAGTGTGTTTGCGAGATTTGGTGTATGCGGCAGCTCTGCGCCCCGAACGGTTCGGGATATAAACGGCGGGTTCTCAAATAAATCGGCATCGACATCCGAAGATATGCCTTTGAGAAAGAAATGCAAAGGTGAGCTCCACCAAAGGACTGGAACTTCCACGGAATATTAATAGCTTCACTTTCGTCTCGCCATCATATGAATGGACATAGAGACCAGAGTTGGCACGGGACTTGCTAAGGGACGGTCGCATCGCTCACCGAGGCCGACGAGCGCGAATGTCTTCGCGCTTCTGTCTCGTCCTAGTCAACGGACATTGCGGTACCATCCTAATACAAACCGGAGGATCAAGGTTGCAAAGCAATGGAGGTTCTCCGGTTAAATATATAGCGTGTACGATCCTGACCGCCAGCTTGGCCGAGCAAAAAGTGTGCGCTTTTGTGCGTTTGTGCTCTACGGGCCAAATGCTTCGAAATATGAAGTGAAGGTTAAATAAATGTTGTTCCTTATCGAGGACGTGCCGTTGGGATAAAAAAACAAATCCTGTGCGACGCCGTCTTCCATGCGTCAGCGGAAGCTGGTGGTATCTTGGTTTGAAGAGCGGCCATTGCGTTTCCTGTTGACCTACGATATTTGCGGTTGCACAAGGGATGGGAGTAAATTTGTGACAACCGTCCCAGTTCGTTACTGTCTGGTTATGGTTTTCGAAAATTTTCCCTGCTGCAAATTCGTCAGCTGTCGAAAGCTGAAAATGTTTAATTTATTCTCTTAAAATAGATTTGTCATGAGTTTTTTCGCAGCAGTGAAGCGAGGAAATGCATACATATCCTTTTTTTACTTTTTCCATTTAGAGGAAATAATTATTGGGATCCTACCATCCTGGCGGTCCCTAAAATTTTTTTTTTTTTTTTTTTTTTTTGGGGGGGGGGGGTTTTTGTTTTTTTTTTTTTTTTTCCGAAAATAATTATTTGGATCCTACCATCCTGGTGTTCCCTAAAATTTTTTTTTTTTTTTTTTTTTTTGGGGGGGGGGAGTTCTCGTTTCTTTATTTTCTCGTCCGACAGAAAATTGCAAATCCTCCATGCATGTCACTGTTTCAGACCACATGGCAGAATAAGCCATCTTCTGGGACATAACTGTTTTTCCGGGATTAATACCATGCTTGCAAAATAATGAAATACATGAATAGCTTTCCATACGCTCTTTCGCCGCATACAACTAACATAAATGGTGCATTTAATCATTCTTGAGACGAATGAGAAATCGAGAACATAAACGCCGAATCCTATTTGGAAGGAATCCCGAATGAAATCCGGGAATCCTTCCAAATTCACCGAAGTTTGGAAGGAATCCCGGATTTCATTCCTGAGCTTCCCACAAGAAGCGAATACACCGTGCTATGTATTCATAAAGGTTTCAGCGGAACAATCAGCACGGGTTTTGAGAAGTTTCTCGGTTATCCTCAAATGGCGAAAGACCAGCGCACCTCCCGATGTGTTCCATTGAATTGTAGCACACATGTGATTCTGTCTCCAGGGAAAGCGACATGTCCACATGTCGACCATTCAAGAACGGAAGTCAGATGATCTGATAAAGAATTGTCAATAATACCGCTGCTAAATAAGCAATAGTATTCCCAATTGTTCATAATCTTCCATGAAGACTAAGCCCAATGAAAATTGGCACGTGCAAATCCACAATACACTGCCTGTTTATTTCCGAATAGGAATCACTTCTCCACTTTCGGCGACTTCTTCAAGCATGCCTCACCTCATGTCATTTCACCCGAGATGGCATCGCACGTCGAACTCGTTCTCCTGACTCGTGGTGGGGCTGTTCCTCTTCATGCGTCTTGTCGTGGAGATGCGGAAAATTCTGATTTCACTGCTTTTCATTCATCTTCTCTTGCGTTGAGCTCTCGCGTTTGTCCAGTCTGCCGAGGAAAAACGAATCTAAATGAAGACATGCGCATTTACGGCTCTAGCATAACATCTCGAAATCATGCTAGCCAATTTTTTGTTCCTAACTCCTCAAACTTTTTTTAAAAATAGTATATGATTTCTATTTTGAAGATAAGTGCCGTTATTATGACTCACCATCTAAGTGAGAGATTGTGTTTTCTTTTTGTATGAAGCGTTTTATCATATTTACTATGGAAGCATCTCTTCCTTGATTTACTTTGATCTCATAAGTATTACTACACTGCGATAATGCACCAGTTCTAGGAATTGGTAATGCGCTTCATGCCTCACCTGTTTCCAATTTGCTGGCAAGAGAACCGTAACCTCGCTGGCGAAGGATTGTAATGAAAGTTGGAAAAGCATTGTCTCCCCTCTGAGGCAGGTGTTCTTGAAGAAACAGCCTCTGCTGTTTCTCCCTCGTTCCGTCGTTGACGATTTCGAAGTATTCATGGTGCTTGATGATCCCCTGAACCATGAGGTCGCCAAAAATGATCTTCAAGTCGATGAACGACAGGTCCTCAGTGTAACGAGCAAGGATGTCGGCCACGTCGCTCATTGCTCTTTCGTGAGTTAGGAAAGAGTAGCGAGACGAGATGAGAGAGATGCTGGATTCTCTTGTTTCGTCTATTGCTGTGAAAACAGAAAATAGTATTTCTCATGTGAATTCCCAGAGTATAGCAGAGCGGGACACGAAGCACTCTGCTCACTGTACGTGAGGAACCCTTTAATACATCCACATGGGATGTGGATTTAGAAGCGGGTGGATGTCCGCTTTGGCGTATATATACCTGTTGGCGGGATATCCATCAGCTTCAAAATTCACTATGGGGAGGGAAGACATACACTTAGCTCGAAGTACACATGACAGAATGACCTGATGTATTTCCACCTTTTGGGACATAACCATGGTTTCAAATTCACATTGGAAGTGGACATTTTGTAAGTTGATTTCTAAAATTGACAATGAGTCATCATCATGTTGCTGCTCGGTCTGCCTTATCTCTCCTCACAAAATTTTCTGGAGGATGCAAGCAACCTATTAGTTATTCGGCCACCGATAGACTAGCGTGAAGTAGTAGCATACACTATCGAATTCAATGTATGCAGTCTCTACGAAAATCCGCTCAGCTCGGGTGCTGTTTTACCTATTTGTATGCAGAGGGAAATGTATTTACGTCATACTAATTGATAATTTTCTCGATTCGATTACTGACCTGCCCCTGGAATCCTAGAAAAGTTTACTCCAAATTTGGATGGGATAGGCGGTAGAAACCTGCGTGTTATATCAGGAGTAAATATGTGTAAATATCAGGATTCAAAGCGTGAATCAGACTCCTGATATTTTCTAAGGAAGAACTCATCATCGTTTAGCCATTTCGAGGAATCTATAAGGTTTGGTAGCGCCTATTATCTTTCTTCAAACCCTTACCATAACAAAATTCAAACTCCTCGTAGTATTCTCTCTGAGGGCTTCATCAGAAACGAAATTGGGCATGTTTCTCCACTCTCGACAAAAAAATCACTCCAGCCAATTTTAAGCTCAATCTCCCTGGGGTTGTGAACACTGAAATCCCCTTTGGAAGATGTGAATTTCATTCTCTTTTTTCTCTCCCCTGGGCAGCAACTCCAAGAGGGTTTTTGGAGGAAAGAGACCAACTAAAATAAATATATTGACTTGTACAGGGTGACCAGAAAGTCCTGTCCACTTTTGGCCTATATTTTTAACTATATAAATACAAAAGCCCTAGCAATCTTTTCATGCAGTTTTACTCCCCAACATTATTGTCTATGTGTGTGAAAAGTTTCATTTCTATAGCGTCACTCTTTTGTATTTTTTGATGGATAAGAAAACGCGTTGTGCCATCATCCGTTTGCACGAGACAAAAATGAGTGCAAGCAATATCGCAAAGACACTTGGTGCGTGCAGAAGAACCGTGATCCGGGCCATTAACTGTTACGAGGAGTTGGGGCATGAAGGAGACCGTCCAAGAAGTGGAAGGCCGCGAACCGCCAACACTCCTGAAAACCGGAGGAAGCTAAAAAGAAGGATTCAGCGAAAACCAAGGCAATCTATGCGGGAATTGGCCCGCAGCACCGGTTTGAAGCGAGAATCCGCCAGAATTCTGTGCAAGAAGGTTCTTGGATATCACCCTTACAAGCTGCGAAAGTGTCATCACTTAACGGAAGCCATGATGAACAATCGACTTGAAAAAGTGAAGAAGCTGAAGCGGCTGACCGGTGCTCTTCGACATCGTCATGTTGTTTTCACAGACGAAAAGGTATTTACCCTAGAACAAATGTTCAATGTCCAAAATGACCGGATTCTGTTGCCAAAGAACTCGAAGGAGCGTCCAGAAGCAGCTTTTGTCACACGACAGAAGTTCCCAGCTTCTGTGATGGTATGGGGTGGAGTCACCGCAAGTGGAAAGACGCCTCTCGTCTTCGTCGAGAAAGGAGCCAAAATCGATGCCGAATTCTACCAGGAACGCATCCTTCGGGATGTGCTGAAGCCATGGGCGGACTCTCATTTCGAAGAGGCCCAGTGGACACTTCAGCAGGACTGGGCACCATCACACAGAGCGAAGTCCACGAAAGCCCTTTGCAGACAGCTGTTTCCTGCGTTTTGGGATGAAGACGTTTACCCCTCGAATTCGCCTGATCTAAATCCGCTGGATTACGCAGTTTGGGGTATAATGGAGAGGAAGGTGTGTGCTACACGACATACAAATCTGGACTCGCTGAAAGCATCTATCCTGAAAGCGTGGAATGAGATCACCGAAAATCAGCTGTGTGAAATGGTCGATGACTTCCCGCGCCGTCTGAAGGCATGTAGAGACGCAAAGGGTGGTCATTTTGAATCACCCATTAAAACAACACAACGATTCTGATTACACGAGGAAGTGAACGACTGAACATCAAGTCCACATTTATAATTTTCTCGACGACATTTTTACGACTACCTGTCCTGAAAGACCAGTGGGACATCTTGACGAAAAGTGCCCCTTTTGTTTCTTGCGATGCACCATTTTGTCCTTTAAAAAAAATAAATTAGGCTTAGATTGCTAGCTCTGGTCCTGTCTCCCAGTGTTGCCGGATATCATGCCAAATTATGCCAGATCCATGACTACTTCAATCTTCGTATCGGAGCCTGGGGCTTAGGTTTTTTATGTATGATACTTTTTGTTCTGAGTTCATGTGTTGGGGTGAGACTGAAGCGATGGCTTGCAGCTATAGATCGATATGTTGGGATATGGATATTTATTATCCAGACATCCCTGAATTAACAGAAGGGAGTGCATCGTGAATTTAATGCTTCTTGGTGGCATTCCCTTCTCAGACCAATTCGAAATGGTTCGAGGAACTAGAGATAGGCCTAATGTTCCACGTCCTCTCGGAAAGGGTTATAGAAAGTACGAATAGGCCTGCAATTGGCCTAACGTTACACGTCCTCAACGAGATGTCTCGAAAACCACGAATCCGCCATTATAGGCCTAATTAGCCCTGTAAGTCGAGAATTTACTTTCTTTTGAGAGAAAAAAGAGAACATGTTGTCTAGGCCTCGGCCTAACGTTAGTGAGTCCTGTGGAGAAGGGGGTGGGGATAGAAGGATGGGAAAGGCATGTAAAATAGGTTTTCACATAGATTCATTTATACTTTTTCCTGCTCTCTAATCTTCGTCAGGCCCATATGCATCAAAACAACACTGACATTGGAACATTTTTCCTGCTTAAGGTATTATATGGTCCATGCGGAAGGCCTACTCCATGGAGAGAAGCGACGAGCATTTCAAAGTTTCACAGGTCCAATTCATTTGGAAACGTATTTCACGTTGTTCCAGTTTATATTAATGTTTCATTTACTTCGCTTTCTACGAGGTATATCTCATTAACTTCGATTCCCGCATTCTGTTTCCCTGTTGACAATTCTTTAAACTACGGGATCCTATAAAAATGAATGAGACTGGAATTCCCGCAGTATCAACACTGGCTCGACTTTAGATTCCAGCGATTCAATTATCAATAAATTTATATAAAGGGGGCGTTATTGGTGTTTTTGAATATAGCAATAAGGAATGAAGGCAAAAAGTATACCTTATGTCGTTATATACAAGGTCCCTGATTTCCACGAACACGTAGCCAACAGTGATGATGCTAATTATAATTATCGGTGCTGGTTCTCCTGGATGCCACTGACAAAGCACGGAAATCTTAGTGAAAACAAATGTCGTCCTTCAATTGCGCGAATAGATACCATATTTTCCTTTTCCATTTGTCCTGAGTCTTATCTCCGCGCAGTTTATCTCTGCGCATATATTTTTTCCCAGGACGACACCCTCTTCGATCATCCTGCTGTCGGTATGAATATAATGGAATATGCATGAAATAGTAATTTTTCCTGCAGTGAGAACACGTAGAAGTGAGATTCCTCAAACCAGTTCATGCAAATAATTTTTGTTTGACGTGACACTGCCAATGGAGTACTTCCTCACCAACTGATTAGGAAAAACTAAAGGCATACTGCCGTTCCGGAAAGCTGGGCTCATGTAGGCCTCTAACAGGAAAAAGGATCCCAGATTACCAATAGAGCTTGGCCCTGCAATGGCGCTCACATGCCAACGTCGGCAGATTATCAGAATTGACAGCAATGCTTGCCTCATTCATGGCTTCAGTTAGGGTAGCCATTTTTAGGTATTTCAATGGCGGAGGACATAGGCCCAAATAAGGTTTTTGGGTCAATAGGGGTACTGGGACAATATGCATATTCCTTGGTAGTCAATATAGATCCCATATTTGGGTGATATTGAGGCAGGGAAGGACTCTGCCGATATTGGGCCATCCTTGACCGGATTGGTTGGCCTTTCTCTGACTGATGATGCATTTTGCCCTAGGGCTTTGGTTGGCGGCTCAATGGGGGCCCAAGCATTTTGCCAATGATATCTGTCGTTATTGGCCCAATGATGTGTGGTAATGTGGGATATAAGTGCACAACCCACAATACCGAAAAACCTGGCCCAATAATTGCCCATCGTCGCCAGATCATCGGCATCGGCAGTCATGATTGGCTCGTTCATGGCTCTTGTTTGACTGGCCATCATTCGGTACTTCAGTGCCAAAAGACACAGGCCTAATTAAGGCTTCAGGTTAGCTTGCTATTGATGGCGCGTCATTGGTGAAACACCCCCAGTAACACCAGATGTCGACTCAATGCCGGGCCAACATTGGGCACGTTGGCTACACACCTTGCCCAATTTAGCCAATATAGGCTAAATATTTTCTCCCCAATATTGCCATTCCTTCATCAATCCAATGTCGGACCGACTCGATGATCCAAAGTTGCACTTGACAGTTTGAGGGAAATTAAGTTCTCCTCCAGGCAACTAAATGAAAGAGCGGTTCGCGATTTTCGCAATTTTCATATATTATATATAAAAGGTCTAGACGACGACGATGGCGATATGACAGGATTATATTACACTTGATAATAAATTGTCAACCCAACAGCACTTCAATTTAATCAGTTTTAAAAAAAAACTGCGAAGAGAACCGTCAACCTAAACAAATTCCAAATCAGCACACCACGTTGGGTTCGCCTTGGCTGCGAGTGGGAGAGTGGGCACGCATAGTATTGGGCTACTCGGGTCAGCCGCGTACGGCTGCCAGCCATTACAGCTGCCAGCATTTGTTGATCTGTGGACCATTTGTTGATCTGCCAGCATTTGTTGATCTATATCGGGTGTTTGAACAAGCAAGGTTCTCAATAATGAAGTGAGATGGCACAAAAAATGAGCGACATCAGTTGTACCAGGCAATGGGTTAACACACGTTCTTCATCCGGTACTTTATCTGTCCCCACAGAACGGAGGGAAAGACACTCGAATCCTTCAAGTTCCTCAAATAACATGTGTGAGTTCAAGGTTTGAAACAGTAGCCAGTGTTCCTCATTTTCATAAGGTAATTTAAACACTGATGATTCCCGAGTTCGATTAAAAGGTATGGAAGAGGCAAGTGACTAAATTTTACGCAAATCCTTATAACGTTTTCATGACTACTCAAAACATTTGAAAACGACATTCGATCGCTTGCATCTATCATATCCATTAAGCCCTTCAGAATAAATAGTATGGAGGAAAACAAAATGCATTTGAAAATCACAGGCAAAAAGTTGGAATAATTCTAAAATGAAATGCATTTTTTTTATTCCGAAATATTGATTAGCATCATATGATGGAAAATAAATAATGGTTGGACGCATTGGAGACGCTCATTTGCCTTCTTTCAGCTCAGTACTATTCCTTTTGCAGATGACATTGATGCTATCATCTGCTTCGGGCTTCATGCCTTGTTCCAGCAATGCTTTGTAGAGAGATGAGAACGTTGTGGGCTGTTCTGTCGAGGAACTCTTCCACTCGGCCAAAAGAAGATATAGAGTCCTTAATTGACCCTTCTTCATTCCCTGATCCTACGCAGATGATCTTCGTAAATTCCCAACTGCCGCCCTTGTTCCTCCCATTCGTCCGATGGCACTTACAGTTTCCCTGTTATATCCCAATTGTCGTCATTGGATGGCATCCTATTTCAGTTTGAAAACGTCATAGATGAAATAATAAGAGAGGCATGGCATTCATGTGGAAATGACAATACACATGGACGGAGAGTGCCTATCGTGTGTAGTGGAAGATTTCTCAATCTAGCAAGAAAACAGCTGGGTGCATACGGTTACAAGACACCGTTCAATGTCTAATACCTAGAAACTCGGGGTTTAGATAGATCCTCGCAAAAATATGAAGGCCTAATGCCGTTTTAAATATTTTAAAGAAATTCGGAGCTAATCGTTTTTTTTCAGTCCACTTCAAAGAAACTACTTCCTCAGCAATCGAAATTTTCCTACCTTAAAGCATGTCCATGTCCGTGTCCAAGTCTTAGGGATTTATATAAATATAATATTTATTTGCTAAAATGTATACGAGTCAAAATACTACTTGCATAAACTAGAATGTGAAACCATGTCACGTTCAGGATGAGTTCTTTCTTAAAATCTGATCCTGCCATCCTGCCCTCAAGAAAAATACTTTATGTTTGAAATATAAATTTTCCTTAAGGGCTATTACAATCTCACTGAGAGATCCTAAAAGCTGAGACGAGAAGCAATTTGTACTTGTTTTAGTCTTAATGAGGAGCTCATCCGAAATTGTTACAACGACTTTGTTCCACCCACATCTAAATCGCTACAACATTATGTTGTAAAGAAAGATAATTATTAATTTCAAATATCACCTATCCCCAAGGGGTAAGGCAAATCAGCTGAAATACGATAATATCGTATAGAGTATCACTGATGCTTACGTAAATTTGCCGATGCCAGTAGGAAACCTCTTCTCACCCTCACAAGAGACATTCGTAACACGAGGAATGCAATGGAGTGCAATATATGTTTTTAAAATTAAATTAAGAAACAATTGACCTGAACAAAAACATGGGCCATGAGAAAATACTCTAAATCAACAAATATATATATTTGCAACGATCGAAAAGTACCACAGGGACTTGATTGCCTTCGCAAATGTTTCCAAATGTGCATTCTTACCACATTGTGTCTGTTTTGTGAATCAGTCACTCTCTCGCGGCCCAGCAGTTTTCCCATTATTGTCAGGTCCATACATTTTAAATGGTTTCATATGACTTTAATTTGTTAATAATCTCAGTTTCAATCACATATATTCAACGTTTTGTGAACTCAAGGATTCAGCGAAAAAATATATTTCAAGTTTAATAATGTAGTGGTGTCAAGAAATAAAGGATTTATTCATGCATTGAGGCAATGGCAAAGGAAATAAAATGAAAAAATACAAGATATTGGGATTGTCACCGTATAAATGTTCACATGAAATATATTGATAAAAAGTGGAAGTGACAAATAACATTTGGGACTTTTTTTACAGACATAATCAGAAGGGTACTTTTCTCATCTTAGGTCGAACTCTCGATCTCTTCCCCTATCAATAAAAAATCAGATAAGTGCAATTACAGATGCGAAACGCAAAGCTTATTGCATTCCACTTCATGAAACTTAACTCACATTACCATTGAATCCCTTGAAACAGGAAATCCTGCCCGACTGCCTTCAGGGGATCAATAAACTTTTGGAATGTTTTTGATTCGATCCGAGCAGGTAACTTTGCCAAAAGGATGATTCTTCCTTCCTTCTCTCTTCTTGGCGTCGAGATTTCATCTCGATCGCCTTGCGTTAGAACGTCTGATTTGAACAGGTAATTAGTAATTTCATCAACCTTCAAGCAGTCGATCAGGATATCCCACTTCGCCTGAATTATGTCAGGGAGTGACTTCGGCGATTCACCTCTTACTGTTATAGATGAAGGAAATATATTTCATGCATACCGGGTTTACAGTGCTGTTCAAGCGTTTACAGGCATTCGATTTCAATAGTTTTTGATATTTTAAAAGAAATTCAGGGGATTTGAGGGGTTTCCTCTAACCATTATTGCGGTTTGCGCTAAAGAAGCATAATTAATATATTAGATTCTTTACTCAAGCATGCGATTATTAAGATAGTAACCTAGGGATTTAGTAAATATAGAATGATATCCAGCCTTCGAATACAATTTGAGCAATATAATGCATGGAGATTATTTATTACTTCTAAAAAGAACACTTACCCAAGCCACCCTCCACCCTATCGACGATATCATCCCTTTCCATGGATTCAAGCACCTTCAGTAGTTTCTTGTATGTCGAATGCGGATTTTTCCTAAACAAGATGGAGAAAATACTGTCGATTTTCGCTACGTAGCTATCCGTCTTCCTGATGTCTTCCTCCTGGGACAACGTTATGAGATCTTCACCTGAAAGTTGGTGAAGAAAGTCTCTTATATCTATCAGCGTGGCTTTGTCGCATAGAATGCTTCTCAGGAGCTCCATTCGTTTCGTAGGACTCAAGAATGCACTGAAATAACAAATTTGCATTTTTTATACGAAGGAGAGGCGGAGGGAAGTGCAACGTCTCCATTCAGTAATTTTCGACCAGCAAACATCATTTTCCATGTTTGCTTGATTTCATGTAACAACAAGGTAATTTTCAGACAAACTTTACCTTTGTTCTTGTCTTTGCGTAGCATCTGGCATGAGATCAAGAGGAGTATTTCTCCCTGTGGGAATTTTCTCTATTCGCGAAAGGGCCCCCTCGGTTGCATGGATATCAGACACGGCGACTGATTTAGTGTCCATGCAAGCATGTCTCTCTTGCGATTTGACTGCAGAACCCGTCTCTTCTGAAGTCGACAGGAGGCTTGAGTCTTCATATCCCATAAGCAGCTCATTCCATTCTTGTTCAAAATAATGTAATTTGATTACATACGGATACCATACATACATTAATTACATAGCCGAATATGTTCATGCTATTCGCGTCTACAGGTAATAGACCTAAGTGATACCATCCTGAAATGCAAATTAATTTTGGACCGAATTGATTTTCTCACCCTATTTTTTGCCATGGTTGATTTATGTTATGTAATGCTGAGAGTCATATTTCCTTGGAAGCGTCAGATATATGGAACCGGCATTTAGACTTGACAGGCATGAACACCAAAAAAGACATGAGCAAATTTGGTTCCCTCTTCAACATCATATTTTGGGTATACTCGGATTATGTTATTGGCACATGAACACGTGTTTCTGCAAAATGTCATTTATTTTATGGAACGTACCTTTTTCCAATCTGTCGGCTAGGTCGGCATACTTCCTTTTCCGAAGGACGTTAATGAAAGTCCGGAAAGCGTTGTCTCCGCTTGCAGGGAGATATTCCACTAGAAACATAGTCTTTTTCCTCGTATCCCTTCTGAGAATGTCGTAGTATGCATGTTGACGAATGATCCCCTCTGCCCTGAGGTCATCCAAAACAGAATTCAAGTCGATGAACTTCAGTTCCTGCGCGTGACGAACGAGGATATCAGCGACGCTCTTAGGCAGCGCCATGTCACTTTTCTCCCCCTGACACAAGGGAAACCGAAATATGCATCTCTTAGACATGGATTCGGCTATTCACTTGAACTGTGATTACGACTACTTACCGTTGCTGTGCTGAAAGGGAGACGGATCCCTTCGAGTAAACGTTTTCGGCAGAAAAATGTTTCATGTGAACTAGCGTCACGTTATGCTCTTGTTGTTTCAGGAAGCCATATTCGCCCTTTCTAAACTTACGCTATTAACAGGCCCTAGATATTTGCCTACAATTCTTCCTCGACTAAAGCTGAAGAATATGCAAAATCAATAGGCGATATAAGGCGATGCAAGACTAGCATCGTAGCGGATATTAAACCGGTTTATCATTTTTGACGGAGGATTTCCTCATTCTCTATTTGGAATTCATCTCTAAATCGGACAGTAGGTAAAATTTCTAATTCAGGAATTCCCTTCAGTCAGAACTTGATACCTCATTAATTGTGATGTTAATGCAAAACCAATTGTATAACAAAGTAGGCCAGAGGACGAGTCAATCCTTAGAAAACGTTGAACTGCCAGGTGGATGGCCCCTTAGGCGTATTGTCACCTGATAGAACGATATCAACCTGATTCCAAATCCACCTCCAATTCACCCTCACACAGGATACAGGGGACATTTTGTAAAGAAAAGCGATGGTTCCTTCAGTCACCTGTTCAATTTCGATTATAGATTGACTCAGACTCCTAGCAATACCCTCTGAGCACTATGAAAAGGGACACCGACTAAATTTATCGAGAGGTTCGGGTAATTCTCTTCTCTCATTAGATAAAGCTTATCTAAAGTGCGGCCGGTTCTCTTATTGACCGAGATATATCCGGGCGGGCTCGTTCCCAATATGGTTTTCCCCTAAAATACAGTTCTCAAATAGGAATCTTTCATGCTGGTAAATTTCATTTTGATAGGTAATCAGGTACGGTGGGCACGTAAGATATCGGACTTTTTGTGCAGATACATTAAGGGACTCCCTACTTTTCTATTTCGGTCGGAAAAAAGAAACGCACCCTCTTAAAAAAAAGCGGATGCGATTGAACACTACATAGGGAGTACCGATGAATTCAAAGATGCGGGCAGCTTTGTTGATGGTCCAAATGGTGATAAGCCAAACGAATCGGGAATTGCCTTCTGCACATGTTGAAGGGAATATTTGGATCGGTCGCTGTGTTGAGTGACACTCGTGGCAGTAAATAGAAGTTTCCACTCCGCGCACCGGTTATGATCTCGACTTTGATGACGTTATCTTTCATGTCTCGAACAATCAACCGAGTACCATTACAAAGACAGTTTTCAATAAAAAGATTTCGAAGAAGCATGACAATGGCACCGACTTTAAGATTGAGATCATGAGGCGGTAAACCATTTGGGTTCAATGAATTGAGGAACTCAGCGGGAAAGTTGACTTGCTCCAGATCATCGTCTTCATCATGATCTGTTTTTACACTGTCAGTGCTCTTGAATGTTCTTAATGCATCTTCCAAGCGGGAATGCTCATTTTTCGGGCACACAATTTCGCGCCGGCTCAGCATTTCCGCGTCGCGTACGCCATGCTCTCGAGAATACCTCGTTCAGCCAATTGTTTGTTAGGCAAAGATCAGGGAGACGCACAGAATCGACCAGTAGCCTTGGGAAGTGTCATTTCCGAGCTCAAGCAACCAAGCAAACTCAGCCTCATCGGCGTTTGCTCGCATATTTGTGGTTAAATGAAAAGTGCGGAAATGTTCCCAATGCGGGCTCATCCTTACGCATTTAGCAAGAATCTGGCCTGCGCTTCGGAAGCCCTGTTAACCTTCTTCGACTGCTTTTAGCGGTGGATTGTGGTAGTGAAATGGTGGTTTGCGTCTCAACCTTGCGTAATCTAGGGACTCTCGCGCCAGTTACTGATGTTTGCGTACATTCGGAGTCATTGACGCCTCGTCCCAAATGATCACATCGGCAGTTCGTAGAAGATCTTTGGCCTTTTCGTTCAAATTGCAACTGAATTCATGGTGCAGATAGATTGGAAGTTCAAATGCGATGTGACAGGTCATCCCACCGGGCAACAAAATTGCTGCGATTCCCGTCCACGCAACTGAAAGCACCTTCAGACCCATACCGTGCAGAACACGAATTAGCGTATTGTATAGGAAGGTTTTACCAGTGCCGCCAGGGCCATCGATAAAGAAACAGCGCTGCGCACCTCCTCGCTGGACTGCCAGCAAGATGTGGTCAGCAGCTTCGCGCTGACGCTCATTGAGCATCGCCATCATCTCGCTGCCGTGGTTCCGTTCTTCAATCACCTCGTATTCCACTGCGCGAACAATGTTCTCGACATCTGGAGGCACAGGCAGTCCCTTCTCGGCGCAGGAGGTCCCACCAGCTTGTAACATCTTTTCTATCTCACCCAGCGCCAATGCATTCACCACCTCTTCAGTATCGCCACCGCGGACGAAGTCCTCCGTCATTTCAGAGCGGTAGTCGTTCCAAAGGCGCAATGGATCGGCGGCGATACAGTGAATGAGGATCATAGCGTACAACCCGCGCAACGCCCTAGGCATCATGTATAGTGCGCCGTCAGCCATACATCGGTTCCATTCACCATCATCCTCAATGAGTCTCAACTCGCGCGCAGCATCGCGAAAAGTTGGAAACACTACTTCATTCAACGTACGCAAATGTTGGAACGATTGCGCCTGGCACACGCAGCAACAGTAGACGAAGATGATATAACACCACATTCCTTGGAGATACGGACACGATACGTCCTATTGCCTTATCACCACCCTGAACGCACTCTTTCTACGAATTGGAAGCTGTCAATGTGAAGTGATTAGACATGTCCTGATAATTGATTGCGCGGGCTCGTTCGTTTTGTGCGTTCAGAGAAAACCAAGCAGTCAGTGTTGTGTTTCTAGACCTTGTTCGCCGTAAGGCCTCCTCCTCCCGTCCTTCAGCAAAAATTACGGGTCGACCATCTGGCAAGTGAACTGCCAGTGCGACTACTTTATGGGATGAGCCATGCATTGGGTTCTCGAGGATGCGCCACATAGCCTCAGGAGCGCTGAGGTAGCGAGAGTCGAGAAAATTGCGAATGTTGCGTGTTGCAACGTGCTGACCGTTGCTCTCGTTGACCACTTCCCGAATCTCAACCCGCTCGCAATCGTGCCCTTTGTGCACGTACTTGAACATGTATTTAACACCGGCTACCGAGAAACAAATCTCGAAGTTGATGTGAGCGTTGTACTTTTTACTCAAGTAGGCATCGTACGGCACAACGAATCTATTATCCACTGGCACTCCGCGAACAATATGATTTTCGTTTGAGGTATCACGACGCCTGTACTGAGGGTAACCGTCACCAGTAGCATCGGTTTCATCTCTGAACTGTTTTGGGAATTGCTTCGTGCATTTGCCATTTTCCACGCATGGTGAATTTGGTTTGAGATGCCCGCATGGACCGTGAATGTTGTTTCTCAAGATGATGTCATACAGTTCCCGATCGACATCGGGGTTCGGCAATTCTGCACTCACGACTCGATCAATATCATTGCCATTTCTGAATTTGTCCTCATCGCGCAAAAACCACAACGAATATAGACGTGGCAATCCGCGTTTTTGGAATTCAATTACATACAGGGTGGGCCAAAAGTTTTTGCCCCTGTATAAAAATGTAAATATCTCCTGAACGGTTTGGGCTACAGAGTCGAAAAAAAAACTAAAAGAAATTTCATTTCATCCTCTTTCTGAAAATGTATGGTTTTAGGTTCCTACATTCATTTGGAGATGAGTCATGGCCGTTTGAAAAAAATTTAACAACTGCTACCGTGAAACAAATCTCGAAGTTGATGTGAGCGTTGTACTTTTTACTCAAGTAGGCATTGTACGGCACAACAAATCTATTATCCACTGGCACACCGCGAACAATATGATTTTCGTTTGAGTTATCACGACGCCTGTACTGAAGGTAACCGTCACCGGTAGCATCGGTTTCATCTCTGAACTGTTTTGGGAATTGCTTCGTGCATTTCCCGTTTTCCATGCATGGTGAATTTGGTTTGAGATGCCCGCATGGACCGTGAATGTTGTTTCTCAAGATGATGTCATAGAATTCCCGATCGAAATCGGGGTTCGGCAATTCTGCACTCACGACTCGATCAATATCATCGCCATTTCTGAATTTGTCCTCATCGCGCAAAAACCACGACGAATGTAGATGTGGCAATCCGCGTTTTTGTCAATTCAATGACATAGATGTAGGCTAGCACCTTCCCGAAAATTCTGTTCTGCACCATGTCTTTGAGAAACTCCTGCACCTTCAACTCGAATACCTTTGCGACCATATCTGGGCGCGAAGAAGCATCAGGGTTGTCGCCCAATTCTCAGCCTATTTCGACCCATTTCGGATTACAGGTGAAAGTGATGAACATATCCGGGCGGCCGTATTTGCGCACAATTGCCATTGCGTCTTGGTACTTTTTCTGCATGGTTCTTTTTCTACCAATAAATGACGAAGGGAGAATGAAAATGTTGCCAACGCGCGCGTGCTGCTCAAGAGCGACATTGGCGATAAGATCGGCCAAGCCCTGGTAGCACTCAATCCGAAGCTGATTTTGATTTTGTCTGATGAACTCCAATCGATTGGATTCAGCAATGACATACCCGTGCACGCAGTACTGTTGAAACAGTTTTCCTGCCCTATGTAACGGGTTGAACACACCCCTACGCACGGCAATTCTATGTGCGTAAAACTGCAGCGGAGTGACTGTGTTGTACTGCACGCGGTAGCGTTTTGGTCATGCGGAATGCCAATGGTCCAACCGGGATCACCGTTAGGAAACAGTAGCACGAAAATCATGGGGTCAATGTGACGGCTGTTTTTGTTTATGCGCATGCAAGTTCGATGGTGCTTCGGATGCACAGCGATATCAATATTGCGCTGAACATTTCCGTCTTCACTGACGAATACGAATGCACACTCATTGGGACCAGTGGGAGAGTTGTAGCGCCTGCGGTCATCGGAATCAAAACGCATGAACAGCAGTCTAACATCGCGCATCTGACCACACTCACGCCTAACACGCCCCTCTTCCTCGCGAGCCGCTTCTCCTAATTGCTTAAAATGCGCAGCGTATGGATTGACTGTTCGCAGTACGTGGTCAATTGTCAGCATAACTTCTGCGTGACACCCTCGATTCGTCGCATTTTTCATTCTGAACTCAACCGCCTCATCGGAATTATAAGCATACAACTGACCGTACACAAAGAGATTTTGTTCCTGAATACGATGATCCCGATATTCGTGCTCGTTGCCACTACCACCATTGTGAACACCTCAATTTTGCAGGTTTTCATGAGGCTCCAGATGGTTCTGTTGTCACACATTCCCTACTCCGGCATCACCGATTTGCTCAAGGGCGGTTGAAGCCATATGGTAAACGTCACCACTGATTTTGAAACAATACGGGCCATTTCCACGAACTTGCTCGACTTTAGCACCGAAGGAAGCAAACGCATGCGCGGCACGGTAGTGACGAATAAACTCTTTGAAATGCCTCGACGTTGCATCATTACCAGTGAGCATTACCAGTGAGCAAAGACCATGGTCATGGTCAGGTCAGGATGATCTCAGGTCATCCAAAACAGAATCCACGTAGATGAACTTCAATTCTTGCGAGTGACGAACGAGGAAATTATCGACGATCTTTGACAATGCCATGACACTTTCTTCTCCCTGGCACATGTGAAACCGAAATATGTATTTTTTTAGACATGGAATGAGTTATTCACTTGAAATGTGATTACGATTATTTAACTTTGCTGTTCTGAAAGGAAGACGGATCCCTTCAAGTAAACGCTTTTGGCAGAAAAAATGTTTCATGTGAACTAGCTTCACGCTATGATCTCATTGTTTCGGGTAAGCATATTTTGCCTTTGTTTACGCTATTCACAGGTCTTAGATATTGTTCTGCTGCTCTTCCACGATGAAAGCTGAAGAATATTGAAAAGCAATAGGCATTATAAGGCGTTGCAAGACTAGCATTGCAGCGGATATTAAACCTGATCATCATTTTTGACGAAGGATTTCTACATGCTTTAATTGGAATTCATCTCTTGATCAGAATGATAGTAAATTTTCGAATTCTGGAATTCCTTAAATTCAAAGCTGGATTCCCTATTGATTGCGATGAAATGCAAAAAATTATTTTAGCGAAGTACGCATGAGGTGGAGTCAAAACTTACAAGACACTGCCAAAGAAGAGTGAGCAATGCAATAAATTATGACTTCATGTAATTGTTAACATTTTCACCTTCCAATAAAATATATCAGACACCTCCAACGTTCCCATGTGACTTTGTTTTGCTCATCAAAATACTTGAAATAAAAAAACAAAAGTTGATGTTTTCTTACTTTGCAACTAGGGTGTTTAAAAACTACATCATAGAGCGCTGCCCTGCCTGAAAACTTGCACCTGTGGTTGGCGGTTATAATAGGGTAGATAGCCGATAGATATCGGTATGGTTTGCTTAAAAACTGAGTTACCCCGTTTTGTCCCTCGCCCGTTTTGCCCTACCTTCCCCTATATTCCGTATGTTGATATCATAGGTATAGTCGGGCAGCATGTGACACAATGCATTACTTTAGTGAGGACGGACGAACTCTTCCTACGTGATACCCAAGCGTTTCTTTATTCATGCACATCCCGTTTGAATACTAAATCATTCAAACATCGTTATTCGCCGTGTGATACATTACTCAGTCGATGAAGGTGATATTTTGGTCCTTCAGTGTACATTTCGTCTTTGGTGTACCGTACTCTTTGAAAATTGTTCAATTTTCGCGGATTTTTGCTATGTCATTCTCATATATGAATGTTTTTATTCGGTACATGAAATTCTTTAGTTAATGATTCTCCTCTTCAGTAAAATTGCAGACATGCTCCTTGAATCAATTTTTTTAATATGCAATATTTCCTGCAAAACGTATGCCTCGACATGCGCGTTTGTTAAACTTTTTTGCTATTGTATGTGAGGTAACAATGGAAAATCAATATAATGCGAGTCGCAAACTACAGGTGCTTGTAAGTAACCCAATTAAGACACTTCCGGTTTCAATAATAGCCTTTTTTATTTTCTTAGTAACTTCTTCAGGAAAAACGTGATGTGCAATGATATTTTTTCAATGTTTGCAATGGGAATGTGAATATATGTTACGATTTTCCCGAAAATGTGCATTTAAGTTGTGAAAGAAAAGTGCTTCGATGAGTGAACACAGGACAGTGCCCATAATTTGCGAAGTAAATGTGTAACATGCCTAGAAATATGGCCGTGTGTGTGGTGATGGCACAGTGTGAATTCGAAGGTGTGATCCCGAACTGAAATACCCTGCGGACACATGATTAGAAGATTCCCTAGAAGCGATATCCACAATGATGAAGCCCTTTCTATACATCCTTCAATTGGGAAATTCTGCAGGGAATTATGCAGAGAATTCCTTGAATCCCTATGGATAAATTATTTTAGAGGAGAATATAGTAGGGAAAGTGCAGATTTCGGCATTTCAAATACTGAAATTCACAGCTGGTGACATAACGGAGATTCAGGCGTTAATATAGCCAGCGACCCAAGGGGAAAATGTTGCAGTTCTCGTGTAGCCGGAATACCCAGTCCCACAAATTGTCGGCGATCGGTGCGACTTGTACGAGTCAATTCCAGTCACGAAGGCTCGGCCGCCATATCGGACCACCAGAGGTCCACCACTGTCTCCCTACATAATACAGAAATTCATATGAGAGGGGATGAGGAAAGGTTAGAGAAACATTAAGAATATGCCATGCCTAGAATAAACGGAGAAGAGTATTCTTTCGAAAGGGTGGGCTTAATGATGGCCAGAATGATCCTTGCAGCTACATTTTCCATACACTATCAGCACATACATAATATCTTTAACACGTTGACCGCCACGGAAATGCTGGCTCATTGATTTTCCCATTCAGCCAGGCGCACCATTGCGCCTCGTGGTGGTCCACCTGTTAAAGACGTTCATGCTACAATTCTTTAGTTTTCGTACTTTTCCTGCATCGTGGTCCATCACATAGTACAAGCCCTTGACCTTGACCTATCATTGGGCGTTTTACCCTACATCTATTCAAAGTTTCAGCTTTCTACGTTTCTCCGTCTCGTGCAAAGAAACAAAAATATATTGGGAATATGTCACTTTAAAGAAGGAAGGCCCAGAGAGGATCTCCTTAAAAACTTTGAATTTTCTGAAATCCGGAAATAACTTCAGTACACGATAACGAACTGTGATCGAATTGTTCTAGAACAGTTAGAACAGTTCGAGACACTTCAAGTCATCATAAACCATTCTCACTATTGTCATGGGTAGACGGATGCATTTTATGGTGGCTAGAAAAAGACCCTTCTTTATAGAACCTTCGATTTAAAATGTACTTCCAATACTGTTGTTTAAGAAAAACATATCTAAAATATGCTTACCGAAAAAAATCCCTTGGAGTATGTATGTTAAAGTAAAATTGTTAAAAAATCAGTACCGAAATAACTACTTTTACAACCAATTTCATATTTCAATAAAGGATCATTATTTATAAGAGATCGTTATTTCCATGCATCATTTTTTAGGAAAATGCAATCTTGTCGAAAAAAAATGCCCGGAAGAGAAGTGCTGCAAGGCTAAAACTTACATTGCAAGCAAAATAATCGTTTTTATGAAAATGTAGTGCATAACTGAAATTACCTAAAATTTCCCATTTTTGGTTGAGTGATTAAATAATTTTGAAACGCTTCCCTGCCATAATCTGTCCAGAGGATGTATTATTCATATAATTTTTCAAGACTAGTATTATTCTGGAACTCCGCAATCCAATACCAACAAGTGCAACATCTCTCTGCTTTTTGGGAGCGGGAATATTGCGTCCCGAAGATGTGCCCCGAGGGATGTATATGAAAATGATTTTCCTGTTGAAGCCAATACTTGGAAATTAACTTGAGTCGCAAATACCAGGAAATAATTATCAAATATCACGTATTCCCATTTTTCAGAAGCAATAAAAAATCTGGAAATATTACTTTTACCAGATACTTTTGCCAGAATGTACCTCGTATAGTCACTAAGGGGAATATCTAAATTTTAATATTGACGTAAATAACTTCTTAATTATATTAATAAGAAAAGATGATTGAAAGAAAAGTTCTGCTTTAAGATTTGATTAAGATTAAGAGATCCTTTGGAAGACGAAACTCTCACTAACATAGACTACTGAGCATTTGGCATATTATCGCAGCATGGGGTATTAAAAAGATTATCCTAGTATTGATGTGCACAAGTGGGAGCTTTGATCATGAAAATTATTTCAAATTTCTTACGCTACAGGTTGAGCTGGATGGAGGATCTCCCTTCACACAAATGACTCTCCCATCGGTCAAGTTCGAACAAGCGGTGGTGGACTCGGTAAGAGTGACATCCAGCTTCTGCAAGATAGTGGTCGGAACTGTATCGTTGACATCGGTTCTGCCCCAACCGTAAATCTTCTGGTCACAAGTGGAAATGGCTGTTCCCAGAACGTTGTCTGATTCTGGATAGCAGATCGGCTGGATGTTGGTGTTGAAGGTCAAGGGGGTCGACAAATGGAGAAGTGCGATGTCCCTTCCATTATAAATGGACACTGCAGTGTAAGAAACAAAAAAGTATAATTAGTATAGTTTTTATGTAAAGACAATTTAGCGGCAGCTCATAGGGTTTATTGCACCTTGGTTGCAAAGTCCTTTCTGGCGGTTATCATTGCAATTCCAAAGTATCCAATGTAAATACAGTTGATCGATAAATTTTCAGAATGCTCAGATAAAGACAGGGGTAGACCACTTCCATAATGAAAGTCGAGATGGGGCGAATAAGTGGCAGTGCACCATTTCAAGATTTCACAAACGAATTAAGTATGTCAAGTGGAGTGAAGGGATGGAAAAATAGTTTAGCCGATAGGCTCAACCCGAAGGCCTGTTAAGACAGAGCGCGATCATTAGGGAGTCCTACCCAGGACAGATTTGTAGGAGTGTAGCCGCTTCGTCTAAATTGAGTGGAACACATGTTTTCATTGCGTGAAGTAAAAGGGTGATTCCATGCCAGTCCGCACACTTTTTTCCTCGACCCCTTCCAATTTCAACGAAATTCGTTATGCTGATTGTACTTAATTAGAAGACGAACTACATCAAATTTCAGCGTCATACATTATGTATTCTAAGAATGACTGTCAATCAAAAATTCGACCATTTTGGAGCATTTTTGTCCATGGGATCGCAAAAATTGCCATAACTCCGTTACTAATGAAGGTAAATACGTCAATATGGTATCGCTGCAGAGGTTATGAAATTTCCTATCAGATGATTTGGAACACATGGAGATGAAAGCAATGACTTTTGTCATAGATGTATTGTAATGAACTTAATATTTGTTCAGAACTTGACCTCAATTCCCACATTGGATTTCGTTGAAATTCCAGGAACTCATCAATAATTTTGCCATATGTACACCGCAAATTTCGTTTTGGGTTATTGCTTAACAGAGATATGGTTATTTTTGTGCGTGATCTTCACAACAGGGGCTGGTATCACACAACACCTGAGCCATGGGCTCGTACCTGCCACTTCTCTTTAGAATAGAAGGATATTGAACCCCCAGATTCACGGATTACTTTGAAGTGATCCCCACATGCTTTTCTGGCGTCCGACCGTCCAAGCACTTACTCGTGATGTTACATGCCGAGGCAGAAAATGGGAAGGGAGTTGAAGTTTTGGTGGGGTAAGATATGGTAAATGCTCTGTGAACTGATATATCGCTGATTCGAAACGATTAGGACAGGTTATTGTTAACACGTTGACGACCAGCCTATTTTTGCTTGTCCGCCGCGTGGGACCACGCGAATTTTTTTTTGTGAAAAAATGCGTCCTGCCATCAGGACGCATGGTCCCAGAAAACATTTTTTTGCCGAGTTTTTTTTAAATGTTGACTTTTTTGGAATTTTTATCAGTAATTACGAAATCA